>NW_024121732.1:3642530-3830212 GCF_016745375.1 Pimephales promelas
CTGTGTAATGTGTAGTTTTTCTGTGCTTTTGAGTCTCTGACACTGCTGATGTCTGTTGTTAAATAAATTGTAACTATAGTTCTGTTATCACTCCAACATCACATATGTAGCATGCTTGAACATTTTTGTGTGCATTTTTTAATGTGTTCAAGGCAGGAGCAGAGCATGTGATATGCGATATGAGAAATGTGCATGTTTGATATATTGGAGAGTGCAAGCAGGTGATAAGTATCGCTCTGAATTGATTAGTCTGTCAGAGGAGGTAAAGATCTGCACCTGCTTCATCAAGCCATGCTTCACCCTCATAGATTTATAACTGCCACCCACCCCCTCTGCCTGCCACCACACCGCAGGAAAACCAACTCAGCAACCCTGCTGGAAACAACAGTTTCGGATTTGGAGAATTGTGACACCCCTATATAATCATATCTTTTGATAAAAGTTCATGTTAGTTACTTTATTAGATTAGGCAATTCTGAATTCAGTGATATCACATTAACAGACTGGTGTGACATAAATAGTCACGTTTTTGTAAGTAATTGCACAGAAAACACATTAGCATAAACGTGTGTAGATTTGTCAGCAACATAATAGTATTCAAACGTTGTTTTTTATTTTTAAAATAAAAGTATCTTATGTTCAACCAACGCATTCTCATCCTTTAGCGTCATATAGAATGCTATGACAAAATGGCGCTATACTACGCACATGGCACCCGTTATCGTTAATATAACACGCACTGTGATGGGTAGGTTTAGGTGTGGGGTAGGTTAGGGTAGTCTCATATTATGCTAAAGGATTTATGACGGCTTGGGTTCGCGTGTTATATTAACAATAAAGGGTGCCATGTGCGTAGTATAGCGTCGTTTTGTCATATAGCTATGTGACACTAAAGGATGAGAACGGGGTGGTTCAACAAGCCTGCATTTATTTGATCAAAAACACAGAAATGAACATAACATTCCTTAACATAACATAAAATGTTATTTATTCCTGTGATATGAAAGCTGAATCTTCAGCATCATTACTCCAGTCTTCAGTGTCGCATGATCCTTCAGAAATTATTCTAAAATGCTGATTTGGTGCTCAAGAAACATTTATATATATATATATATATATATATATATAAAAAAAAAACATACTGACCAGTAGTGCATACAATTTTTTCACAGATTTTAAACAAAATTCTGAACATATTTAATATGATATTAATTTTGCCTGTTTTGAAGCTACATATTTTACCAATAAAGGGACAATAAGTAAGAATTACTCCCAATCTAGCAGTGAAATTGTATTTTGTATTCGAACGAATTGTGCTCTCTAGCACCTCGCGTTTTCAAATGCATGTTGCATCTACGGTAGCCGTTATGTACCATCATAGATATCATCATCAGATGATTCAAGAGTAGGGAGAGGTAGAGGAAAAGGACAGAGAGGCAGTGGATCAGTGGGATCTAGGCGAGGAGGTGGACGACGAGGATGAGGAGGAGATCGAGAGTCAATACAGCGACGACAAAGATGCCCGGCAGCTACAAGAGACGATCTTGATAGAATTGAAAGTTTGCAAGCTTAATTAAGACAGTAACATTGACTTACCTGTTGAGGAGAAAGCAGGCAACTTCAGCGTCTCTTTTGAATTCTTTCTCCTGCATTAGCTCTATTCACCTGGAAAAAGCTATCCTGACATTCACTCTTGTTTTTTGTATTCTCCGGTCACATTTCCTTTTACGATAATTTTTGGTCTGTTTTGGCGAAGAGGATTTCTTATCCAGTGGCTCGGCATTAAAAATAAAAGTGACAAGCACCGCTCACTTCTCTGCTCCTCTATTTTTTTGTCCCTCTGTGCTATTATAGTTTTTCAAGATGGCGGAACTACATGGAAGCCTCCAAGGACCTAACCGTCCCATGTATATAAATATAATAAATTCTTTGTATACAAGGATAAATCAGATAATTGGCTGCGGTATTTGTACACAATTGGGAACATATGTATGAATAAAAATATTGATTTTAGATTATAAATTACCTAAAAAGTTACTTATAGTCCCTTTAAATAATCAGGAGGACTAAGAAGATAATTTTACATAACAAGTGAATGGGATAACTAATCAACCATATGGGTTGTTACGACCCCCGAGTTAGTCCAGGGGTTCCGGAGTCCAACATTTTAAAGGTGACATTATAGAGGAACCTACATAAATCATGAGTTGTACAAAAAAAAAAAACTCTACAATCAGATTTACTGTGCAAAAGCCAAAACCTTTATTCAATAAACAAAGTCAGTGGCAAAAGTGAAGAGAATTTAATCTATACGAATATAGATTGACATAAATATAAAAATTGACATTTTATACAGAATTTCTGTAAGGTGGATAAAGTTAATGAGAAGAAAAGATAGACTTGGACGGCGCCAAAGAAAAGAACAAAACCAAAGGAAGTCTAGTTGTTAAATAACCTCAAAACTGGGTCAGACGGTAGGGCATACAAGCAAACATGATAACAGAAATATATGCATACATGTTTGAGTAGCAACCTGGTGGCACGTACATAACTTTCCATGTGGACTGATTCTTGGAAGTTGCTTTTAGGCAGTCTGATTGGATTTTGTGATCTTTGTGTGTGTGCAGTATGCATCATTTACTATGCAAACACATATGCTAGTCAACCAGGTCTGCGGCAATAAATCAAGCGCAGCGTTAGTTCTGGCAGGTCACGTTAGTCAAGCTAGCATCAGCTGACTCTCAGCTGATCCATGTTGGAATACAACGCCTGTCACTGTATACATGTATAAAATATTTCAGCAGGAGCTAATTACCCTTCTCCATCCCCAGCTCCTCCTCTTTTCAGTCACGATTTGTCATTCTGATTCCCCTTTGAATCTAGAATTATGTTGTACATTACAATATTGACAATGATGATATATTCATGTTATCGCTGCTCTCTCTGCTCTTATCCATGCTAGGCTACACCCAGAACAGGACCATTCCACCAATCCAAACTGAATGCTAATTGCCTATCATATTTGACGATAGTGGTCCTGATAGAACCATGTTAACCATGTATTACTCATGTAAATCCATTTAGACCAGCATCTTCAAACTGGTGTAAGCAGTTTTTCTTTTCAGCGAGGAAATCATGTTATCTGTTGATCAATCTTCTCACAACCCAATAGCTTCATGTCGAACATATCACTAAACAGTGTGACATTTGGGGCCTGTGTGATGAAATCGAGCTTTGTATGATGGACAAGTTCCAAATGTTAGAATCCGAGAGATTCACTATTGATCCCTGCGGGGAGATCCAGTTTTACGCCCTGGATAGGGAAAAAAAAAAGAAAGAAAACAAAATCAATCCACGAAAACCTTTGTGAAATATCACCAAGCCAGGAATTGTAACCAAAGCATCTAATGTCCTAAATCTGATGTACCCTTTTACTTCATTAGCGCAAAAATACCAGTTGTAATGTCAAAGTGTGTTTTCTAAGAGTACTCAGTGCTAAGTGATTTGTGATCTCTGTAAACTGACCACCGCGGGGGTTAGTATTAGCAGTTATTAGCGTACAGCATTTGAGAGGCAGTGAGGTAATCAGTGGTAATCGTAGCAGAGCAGTGTCTGTGTTCGCTGTTGCGATCTGTGCTCATACTGTGAGAGCATGTTAGTTGTGCTGTTGAACAGCTTCATTACACCGAGCTGCGAGTTGGACATCGCTGTGCTAATAATAGAGAGAGTGGTTTTCTGCCTGCCTTTGATCATGTCGTCGGCCGAAGCATGCTATTACTGTTATTCTACTCTACACATGGATTTTGCCTCACCTCTTTTGGCATTTTATTGTTTTTAATAAACAGGGACATTTAGAAAGGATTGCTTGAAATGGTATAGAGATGTTAAGACCGCTTGGCCATTGCCTGGGATTTTTCACCTCACCTCAACTCTCACTGGTTTCTCACTAGCATGGGGATGCATACAGTTAAATAACGGAGAGGTGGGAACGCGGAACACAAAGACTAAGTGTCCTACAGCCCGTCAGCACATCGTTGGTCTTCAAGCTACCTCCAGCCCTGTTTTATTTTAAGTTCATCTCTCTCAATAATTCATAACCTCTGTCCCAAGAGCGCACAGTTACATGTTCACAAGTCTCGTAGCCCCTTTATCAGCTGCACTATGCTGTTCATTCCAACCACCCTCCATCCTGCAGACCAGTGTTTATTTATATAGAGCATCTATAGTGTTTGAATTAGGGTTGGACCTGTATATCTTTTTTTATTTATTTTTTTATTTTTTTGCCTGTATTGAATGGCTGCATTTTAATTTGGATAAAACGTATGGTAAAAACAGTAATATTCTGAAATATTATTAGTTAAAATATATATATATATATATATATATATATATATATTTTTTTTTTTTTATTTGAATAGCCTACTCAGTCTTGTCAGTGTCACATGATCCTTCAAAAAAAATATACTATTATAATATTTTAATATACTTATTTAGGAACATACATGTATAATTATTATCAATGTTGAAAACAGTCATATTTAATATTTCTGTGGATTTTTTTTGTTTCCCCCCAATATTCTTTGATGTTATAGAAGAACAGGAAAGAACAGTATTTCACCTTGTGTCTCCATATTTCATCTTTAAATCAATGTGGGTTTTGCAAATATATAAACAATGAAAACTAATAAAAAGAGCCTGTGATTAACTCCATTAGATCCTCAAACTGTCTTTAAAACCTCAAAGCTCCACCACCGCTTTTGTAAATGAAATGCCATACAGTTTGAACCATTTCTGCTCTTTTTGCAATGCAAAAGAACTGGTTCTTTGAATAAATAGTGTTTTTAAGAAACAATTTATTTATAAAGGCTAATGTTTTATGCATTTGAGGAGCTGAGAAGAGTGCCTGAGTCTAGCATTTGTCGTCGAGTCAGTCAACACGGTCTTAAATGGCCTGTGTGAAGCATAAACTAATTGTCCATATAGTTATTGTAAACTTTATGACCTGTAAGTTGAAAGTGCAAGTGCACTTACTGCTGGTGCACTTACTGCCTTTATTAGGCCGTTTGAATGTCTGACAAAACATGCATGTCCGCAATTCATCAAAAATTCACTGGTCAAAAACCTCAGGCATTTGAGCTTCATTTTGATAAAATGTTAATACTATAATGACAAAAGTGTCTGAACATATATAAAGCCACAATATCAATCTTTGACAACATTTGAGAACGAGTTTAATAAAAAAAAAAAAATCAATGTTCTTTCCATTTCCTGAAAAACAGCATTTTTGGAGATGTGAAGTTTCAAACCCACAGTGATAATTTCTTATAAAATATAAATCTTTTGTAATGTTATAAATGCTACTGTCACTTTTGATCAATCAAATCCATACTTGCTTTTTTATATCTCGTATCTGTCTACACAGTATATCTACAGGATAGAGGCCAATATTTGCTTTAAAGCATTAGTTATGGTAAAGATTGTGCGAAGACTATTCACAGTGGTTTGACCCTGAATGACATGGTGTCAGAGAGCGGTAGCTGAATGAACTTGACGCCATCTGGCAACAACAGTCTTTAGACAGGAAACCTTTATATTTATGTCTATATAAGTGAATAGGCTATTCTGAAGGATTAATACAGTATCATTGGATCACTTGCATGGATTTGAAGTGTTCTTGGCATTTAAGTTAAGGAGACAGGTGTTTTTTGGCTTGGCTTCTTCACTTGTAGATCATTCTATAGCTGATAGGGCTACAACATATACCATGGTTGGCAAGACTGATTTACGTGTGATTTAAACTATTAGTTAATTGGTCAAAAATTGTCACAAATTGTAATGAATCAGTGTCACAAATTATCCCATTTTGAATAGATCTGACTATTTATATGGAGGTTAGTTTTTTTAGGTGCTAAGTTTACATTAAAAAGTTCTTATCAGGTTAGGTTGATTTGGTTTGGTACAATAGTTTTATGATGGATATAAAAAACCTTTACTGCCTTTTAAATAGTATTTAATACAATTTTTTCAAGTAGGCCTATTGAGTTTTGAATCATAAGTTCTGTCTAAAGTGAGCTGACTCAGGGTCATGCTGTTTTACAATGCTTTTAAATAAATTGTCAATGATTTTATCGAAATTCAAGTAATTTAAGGTTATGGCACAAAACACTATTTAAACAATTAAACAATGCACAATATACAGTGCATGAGTTAACTCTAAATTGGTGACCGCTGATCTTTTCCTCAATTTTTTTTTTTGAAAATATGGATAGAAAGTTTTGCCTTTTCATCTGTCTTTTCGGATAACCAGTTTTATTTCTGCAATATAGTTATAATGCAAACAGGCTAGACATGACAAGCAGGGGTGTCATCTGTTTTTCTGGAATCGGTGTGCTGAGCTCATAAAGATCCTGTCTGGAAGCTTCCTGGAGAGTTCCATGAGTCAAATCAGTCCAGGACAATAGAAAGCAGCAGGCCGTCGAGGAGGGCGAGACCCGGATATTACTGCGCTTATCAACGAGGAAGAGCTCATCAGGGTTCATTTGTACTCTCAAAGAAACGGACACTAAAATCCCTATCAGCCAGACTGAAAGGAGCGAGCTTTTCCTATTAATTCTGACAGAGGGAGCATATGCTTCATCTGAATCAGTGTGGAGTTTTCAATCTGAAATCCATAACCTCCCCGTCTGACGATGAAAGGAACAATGCCCTGCAGACAATCTGCCAGCTTTCGAGCTGGAGTTTGCCGGCGTGTGAATGAGTGAATAGGGATAAGATATTGTGTCAGGTCAGACCTGTTATCAGTGTTTTCTCTCACACAATGTGTGTGCATGTGTGGGTTTCTGTGTCCGTCGACAAAAGGAAGCAACACTTGCCATGTGGACCTGGGGTCAGATCAACGGAGTCAGGATGTAATTTGCAGAAACTCGATACGTTCTAATGACAGCAGCCAATTATTTTTGCTCTGCATCTTGGGATTTCAGTTTCATCGACTTTCCTAACCGTGAATTAAAATAAAAGAGATGAAATAATAAGCAAGGAAAAGGAAGGCCTTGTTCTCTTGTGTTTAGTTAGTTAAACATAATAGTTCCAAAATGCTTTCCTTTTTTAAATGAATCATCATTAAAAGCGATAGTTGAATATATGAAAAAAAAAAAAATATATGAAAAAAATATCAAGTTGTGTCATCATTTTCCCTTCTAACATGTCATTCCAAACTCGTATGTCTTTCTTTCTTAATTTGGTCCATATGACTTGTGCTTTATAATACAAGCCTTCTGAAGCCACGTGCCAGGAGCATAATGTTCTTTATTATTTATAATTATATATATATATATATATATATATATATATATATATATGAAGAGTTCAGATGCAAAAGCCTCTAAATGCCATTTGAAATTTTCTTCTAAAATGACCATTTTGATCAAACTTGTATATTTAAGTTCAGTAATTTCGCTTAAATGACAATTAATAGGTAATCTTCATTGTCATTTAAGTGAAATTACTGAACATAAATATACAAGCTTGATAAAAAAGATAATTTTAGAAGAAAATTTCAAATGGCACTTAGAGGCTTTTGCATCTGAACTCTTCATATATATATATATATATATATATATATATATATATATATATATATATATATATATCCATAACCATGAATGTGGAATATATATTCATTCATATATCCATGAATATTTAATATATTCATATATTAAATAGTATTATGATTATTTATTATTGTTATTATTTGAGTCATATTGTATTATTTATTGTTTTAATTTTATGTTGAATTATTCATAGATCTATATGTATAAAATATAGATATGCATTCAATTATAACAATATAACCAGTATAGACTTTCCCTGGTCTAGACATTCATTCCTTATTAGAAGTGCATACTGTTTGAGACATTGAATGATATTTTAAAACATTTGATCAGACCAAATGGATGTGTTTCTGCTAGTTACTGTTGAGCAGAGAATAAAATTAGGCTAGTTCTTTAGAATTCAGAAACACAGTCTGACTCTCCTCTCCCAGTGAGAGAGATGTGAGGTTTGAGGAGCAGGGGGTTGTTTGTATTTCTTCATGTCAGATATTTCACGCACAGAAGAGCTCAGAAGGAGGTTTCAGAGTGCTTGCAGAAAGCTAGGCTGTAGTTTTATAGGCCTTTACTTAACTGGTGCTGAGTTTATCCTATAAATGGCGCAGAGCGGGACATAGCCTTGGCATTCCTCCATCTGAGAAAATGTACATGGACTGAAAACTACTAAAACGTACATGGGATGTGCAAAACTGCATATATATGTCACTGTGTGTGCGTATTGCTGTAGCGCTGGTCCTGTTTACCATGTAAACTGTCAAACTGCTGAAGCGCAGTTTGATGTTAGCATGCTTGTTTTGAGCACAGGAATTAAAAAAAAAAAAAAAAATAACGACTGTCCTTACCTGACACACTGGAAATGACTACACGTGTGTGATTTGTGCTAAGTGCCGGAGACTGATTTTCACGACATATTACAGTATGTGCATGTTTACTTTGGTAAGGAAGCATCTGGTTGTGAGATAGATGTAAATGTAGAGAGAGAAAGAGAAAAAGCGAGCGGTCTCCAGACAGCAGGCACAGGGCTGTAGCACCTGCCGCAGCAACGTGAGTCCCAGCCCGCAGCGTTAAATATTTACTGCTCATTCTCACACATGACAACACAGATCACACAGCCAGCTCCCTTCTCTCCCTGCATCCCTCACTCCGTCCTAAATCATCCCTATCCTCGCTCGTCTTTTAGCACTCTTTTTCTTTAGTAAGCTATTTTGATTTTAAACACTTCACATTAAATTCTAATTTGTTAACATTAGTTAATATATTAGTTAATATAATATATATATATATATATATATATACTTGACTTGGCAGGAAACCTCAATTACTAATAAAATATGTGTTGGTTGTACTTTGCATTTATTTATTTAGAAGAATAAGAAATAAAAATAGAACAATATAATATTAGACGTTATCTAATATTTTAAAACAATTTTATATGTATATATATATATACTATATTATACTCTCTCTCTTTCTCTCTCTCTCTCTTTCTCTCTCTCTCTCTCTCTCTCTCTCTCTCTCTCTCTATATATATATATATATATATTGTTAAAGTAATTAACAAAAGATAACTAATACTACTAGTGGACGTTATTGCATTATTACATTTTTATGGCACAAACATTTTCTACACAAATTGTCATTATACATTTTTATTATTAATTCCATCAATGAGATTGAGAATAAGATTTTGCATTATTTAATTTATTCGATTTGTTTATTTATTTACCAAAAAAAAATGTTTTTGTAGAGCCTGACCATTATCTGATGGGAAATTTGTCAGTAATTTGCATTGTTGACATGTAGTATAAATGTTTGTGCTCTTGTTGTGCATGGTCCTCCTTACGACTCTATGCTTCTAGAACCGGCACATGTGGCTGTCCAGCACACACACTCTTTATTCCTCATCCTCTCTGTCATTTCTTTAGGCTCCGTTCCTGAACACATGCTGCGTCCAGCTATACGCATAAGCAGAAACGCAGCTGGGATCGATTAAGGTTTTGTTGTGTGTTTGGGTGATTATAGTGTCTGCAAGGCATGCATGAAATTAGTGAGTGATTAGTGTGGCTCACTGCTGAGTATCTGGACCAAAGTTTTACTGGGGTTGAGACGCCCAGCCGGGATTTACCTCACTGAATTCCTTTCTCGTTCTCTGGATCTTTTTTTTCACTCATCCCCCATATTTCTCTCTCGCTGTCTTTTCTGAGCGTTGCCCCATCTCTTCTTTTCAAACAGTTGGATGCTCCTATGTTTCCAGAGCACTTTGCAGAGAGTGTATGGGGGAAAAGGGGATGAAACACCAGGTCTCACTCGATGCTTGTGCTTTTTTCATTTTTTTTCCTTCCCTGCTCGTTTAGCATTCGCATCAACATTTATTGGTAGTTATGGGATGGGAATGTCTTCAAAGATGGTGTGTGTGTGTGTATTTGCCTCCTGCTGTGACTGTCTGTCAGAATGTGACCCTGACCCCTCAAGAGCTCCTGCACTAATATTTATTTAATTTCAAATGACCAGCACAATGCCAAGAGGTCAAAGAGGAATAACAACCACAGACTGGCAGACGGAGACCAAAGCTGGAGCCCTGACTTCCTGTCTATCTCTCCGTCTACATATCTTTTTTTTTTCTCTCTCTCTTTTGTCTAGGCTTATTGCTTATCTGTTTTGACTGATTGAAATCTGGGCAGCAGGTCATGTGTTTGTATCAGTGAAACTGTTTTAGACTTTAAGCATTTGATAATACTCACACAAACAGTGCAGTTAGTGTTGTGCATGTGAATGTTTACGCACCATGTACAGTGCATAAGTGTACCTACAACCATTTTTGGTGGTAATTTTGCAGGTCAACTAGCTTTATTCAAGCCAAAATATATTTTTGACATGATTAAATTAACCTGACTTCGTTATGTACAGTTTTTATGTAAAAATAAAACCCAAAAAATAAAATACAAAACATTATTTTAGGTTATATAATAAAATAATTAATAGAATTTTTATATATATTTCTATTAGATATTTTTGCAAATAAACAATATACTGTCAAATTACCACTACCATACTTATTATTATTTTATTTTTTTTAATATATATTATTATTATTTTAACAGCAATGAGAATAGGATTTTTTTTTTCAGATTTATCTAAAAATCTGATTAATTGTTATGAAAATTATCTTTTGATTTTGGGATGAAATTTCTTGACAGTTTTTATGTGACTCACCCACATACTAATTAAGGATAATACTATATTAAGGACATGATTATGCAAAATCAACTAAACTAGAATGAATCATGAAAAAAAAATCATGTTTCTATACACATGTTCTAGAACAATTTGTACCATTGTGCCAAGAGTCTAAGCAGCAATGCCTCGTCCCACACACTGCTGTCCCAGTGATTGATGGGAAATGAAGTTTTGTGGTGGATTGGCCAAAACCAGCGAGCCAGGAGAGACATGATGTTCCCCTTCACTGATCTAAATAATATGAAAGGGATTCGTATTGGGAAGGTGCTCTGCTTAAATGGGGCAATGTAAACTCGGTTTGATGTTTAATGTTTTATTTATTTATGTATTTATTTTTTTACAAGTGCGCCTTTGCATCTAATATTCTTGTGTGCATGTTTGTTTGTTCATGTGTGAGAGTGTGAAGACTTGTGCTTGCTTTGTCCATTACAATGTCACTCAGAGCTTGACCTGGGGAGTCTGGGATATTTCCATTCAGCCCCCCTGACTCTCTTGTTATACTTGCGCTCCATAAATGATAATGTAAATGTTTCATCTGATAACGAGTTACTATTCGTTTGCTTTTCCGTTTGCTTTCCTTTGCTACAGCTGGTTGTTTTAGGTCTTCACTCTTTTATACCACAAGCCTAAACTGTCAATGGAAAGATTGCTGGTTAAAGAAAAAGAAAAGGGGAAAAATAACAGAGATAATTATTCAGTGGCCCGTTTAGCTCAGAAAACGGCAGCTGACGAGATAAATGCATTTTGTTGAAGCAACTCCCGGGTGAATAACTGCCCTGCGCATGATTGTGGGCCGCCTGTAGCTATTACAGAGAAAAGCCCTTAGTTCAGCTCATCTGGTGCTCTGGCTGGCCTGGAATAGGGACATGTTGATTTTCTATTGATGCACTGCAGCGATCAGGCTTAGCATGAAGAGGAGAGAGAAGAGTTTAAAGATGATTTTCAAAGAGTCTGTCCTCCCCTGGATGACACAAAATCAATATCGTAGATCAGGCTGCCAGCCCACTGCCCATCAGGTGAATGAAAATGGTGAGAGAGGAAGAATCTCCGGGTTTTTGTGAAGCCGTCAGCAGAGTTTCATGTTGAATTATGCTCCTCTCCATTAAAGTATCTTGTTTAGTGTATTTTAGTGCTATTTTACTATCGGCAATACCTGATGGTGTGTGTGTGTGTGTGGTACAGGTATACCTGACATAAGGGGGACAAAATGTCCCCACAAAGATGGAAAATTGGCAATATCTGAGATCCTTGTGACTTTTTTTTTTTTTTTTTTTTTTTTTTTTTTTTAGTGCACATTATGGAAACGCCTTTTTTGGAAAAAATTTCAAATGCTGAAGTTTTATGTGATGGGTATGTTAAGTGGCTAGAATACATTTTGTATAGTATAAAAATCATTTTCTATAGAATGTCTCCATAAAACATGAAAAATATGCAAACAGACACAGATTCACAGAACTCTATTTTACCAATAAGGCTGAATCTTTGACAAACAAAAAAACATAAGTATTACAAATCGTACTTGGGGGGGATATTATTATTTTTTAAATTAGTTAAATAGCTGATGTATTAAATATTAGTTAAATATTATTTATTAATTGACATAATTCCATATGAAACAGCTTATAATCATTATAATGTAATTATCTCGTGTGTATGCACATATGTTTAAGAAGTTTTTTTAAAAAGGCATTATGAATATTTATTTATGTATTTAATACATGTATAATATTCTATATTATAAACTATATTCATATTAATTTTACAATTAACTGACTGATGTTAAATTTGACTGATACAATTAGAATATACGTATGTGTAGTATGTACACTGTCAGAAAAAAAGGTACGAAAGCTGTCACTGGGGCGGTACCTTTTCAAAAAGGTACACTTTTGTACCTAAAGTTACAAATATGTACCATGAAGGTACCAATATGCACCCTTTAGGTACAAAAGTGTACCTTTTGAAAAGGTACCGCCCCAGTGACAGCTTTCGTACCTTTTTTTTTTTTTTCTGAAGTGTATATGTAGTATATAATTGATAGATTTCTATTAAGTGTACTTGAATATGACTGTGTGTGGCCCCCTCATCTGAGGTTATTAGATGAGTCATGTTGTCAAAGCTGACCTCTTCTCAGCTGATTGGCAGACTCCCTCCGAGAGAAGCTGAAGAGAGAGAAATATGGAGAGGGAATGAGGAGGAGCGGTGTGGGGATTTGGTTTGCTTCAGTGCTTATTAGGATTTAGCTCTGATTTGGGCTCTTATGAATGCACTCAGGTTGCATTTATCCAAGCTGTGAATGTCTCAATTTGGCCTCCAGAGCTTTATCTCAGTGCTTGCTAACCAGGCAAAACATTTCAGGTCACATTTTTCTTTTATGTAACCCTTGAGGAGAGCTTATAAGTCTGGTGATGAGGTAACAGCTGTAGACAATATTCAGCTCAGAAGTTTCCAGAAGGCACAATAAGAGCTGATAAGAGCCTGAGTGATCTTAGAAATTAGAAGTGTGACTATACTAGTTACAGTGAGGAACATAAGTATTTGAACACCCTGCTAAGTTCTCCCACTTAGAAATCATCGTAGCTGCGTGTCCTCTGTGAGTGACATAATCCAGAAATCAAAATAAATGATTTTTTAACTATTTATTTGTATGATACAGCTGCAAATAAGTGTTTGAACACCTGAGAAAATCAATGTTAATATTTGGTACAGTAGCCTTTGTTTGCAATTACAGAGGTCAATCGTTTCATGCAGTTTTTCACCAGGTTTGCACACACTGCAGGAGGGATTTTGGCCCACTCCTCCACACAGATCTTCTCTTCTGGGCAGGTTTCTGGTCTGTTGCTGAGAAACACAGAGTTTGAGCTCCGTCCAAAGATTGGGTTTAGGTCTGGAGACTGGCTAGGCCACGCCAGAACCTTTATATGCTTCTTAGGCTACGTTCACACTGCAGGGCTTAATGCTCGATTCCTATTTTTTGAAAAAATTCGTTTTTTTTTCAAGGCCGTTCACATTTCCAATTAAATGCGATCTTTTGTGATCTCCTGTGTGAACGTGAAATGACCCAGAAGTGACCCGCATGCGCAGAAGAGTAATCAACGGTCAACGACATCACTTGTTGTTTGCGGAATAATTATTTTTTTATACATATGTTGCGAGATTTTGTTTTATTATTATTATTGCCACAGCCCATATACAAACACAGACAACAATTATTTTATTGACGGGCAAAGTTTGCACATTAATGTAAGATTTTTCCGATCCTCACCGACCTCGTCGTTTAATTGATAGTGCGCGTCCTCGGCCCTCCTTGCTTTGTCACCGGCGGCCGCGGTGCAACACTGGTGGCTGGTGTTTCCAGATTGGGTGTTTTTTCACATTTTAAGGCATGTTTACATTTGTTTTAGCTGGGTTTTCGCCTGGAAGGCTCTATTGAAATCTGGCACCCTACTGTACGAAGTTAAACTGACAGAGAGCGCACGTTCACAGACACCAGAATGAACGTGTCACAGTAATGTTCATCAGGCAGTAATACAGTATATGAACGCGTTCATGCACTATCGTTCATTGAACGCGTTCAGGCACAACACTGGGGAAGAGACACGTCTGCAGCGGCCCATAACAGTGCAGAAACGCGTTGGAGTTAGCGTGTATTGGCTAGCTACAGATGCGTGCAATGACGTGCGGGTCGGATATATGTGACCTGGCCGTTCAGACTGAAGTCGCATTTCAAAAGATCGGATACATATCGGATTTGGACCACATACCCAAGTGGCCTGGGTCGCATTTGAAAAGATCGGATCTGTGTCGTTCAGACTGTCATGAAAAAATCAGATACAGGTCGCATAGGGGCAAAAAAGAAAAAAACGGAATTAGGTCGTTTCAGCCTGCAGTGTGAACGTAGCCTTACAGAGCCACTCCTTGGTTATCCTGGCTGTGTGCTTCGGGTCATTGTCATGTTGGAAGACCCAGCCTCGACCCATCTTCAATGCTTTAACTGAGGGAAGGAGGTTGTTCCCCAAAATCTCCCAATACATGGCCACAGTCATCCTCTCCTTAATAGAGTGCAGTCGCCCTGTCCCATCTGCAGAAAAACACCCCCAAAGCATGATGCTACCACCCCTATGCTTCACAGTAGGGATGGTGTTCTTGGGATGGTACTCATCATTCTTCTTCATCCAAACAGGGTTACTGGAATTATGACCAAAATTCTATTTTGGTCTCATCTGACCACATGACTTTCTCCCATGACTCCTCTGCATCATCCAAATGGTCATTGACAAACTTAACACAGGCCTTGACATGTGCTGGTTTAAGCAGGGAAACCTTTCATGCCATGGATGATTTCAAACCATGTCGTCTTAGTGTATTTCCAACAGTAACCTTGGAAACGGTGGTCCCAGCTCTTTTTAGGTCATTGACCAGCACCTCCCATGTAGTTTTGCGCTGATTTCACACTTTTCTTAGGATCATTGAGACCCCACGAGGTGAGATCTTGCATGGAGCCCCAGTCCGAGGGAGATTGACAGTCATGTTTAGCTTCTTCCATTTTCTAAAGATTGCTCCCACAGTGGACCCTTTTTTCACCAAGCTGCTTGGCTATTTCCCCGTAGCCCTTTCCAGCCTTGTGGAGGTGGACAATTTTGTCTCTAGTGTCTTTGGACAGCTCTTTGGTCTTGCCCATGTTAGTAGTTGGATTCTTACTGATTGTATGGGGTGGAGATGGACATTTTAAAGGCAGACTAACAGGTCTTTGAGGGGCAGAATTGTTCAAATACTTATTTGCAGCTGTATCATACAAATAAATAGTTTAAAAAATCATTTTTTTTTTTTTAGATTATGTCTCCCACAGTGGGCATGCACCTATGATGACAATTTCAGACCCCTCCATGATTTCTAAGTGGGAGAACTTGCAAAATAGCAGGGTGTTCAAATATTTATTTTCCTCACTGTAAATGGAGGAAGATTTAAGCATCCAATCAGAATTCAGAGACATTACTAGCTGTTATTTTATAGTAGAAAAAAATACAAATTTATTTTTCTTACTGTTGTGCCAAACCTGTTTGACTCTCTTTATTCTTCTACAAAATGTTCCTGTGTTTAAAGGCTGTTAAATCTAAGCACACATTAGCTGAATATAGTTTGAACTGTCCCTTTGGCACTTGCTGTCTTTCATTGCACAATAGCAACACTCTAAACGACAAGGTGTGTGAACTGCTAATTGTGTTCGTTCTAGGTTGTTAGGTTCTATGTCCCTGCACTGGAAGTGCAGCTAGTTATGTTGTCGCTACAGCAGTCCACCACATGCACGGTATTGTTCCAAAACGTTAATGCCACATCTGTCATAGGCATCAAAAGCCGAGAGGAAAACAAAGAGATTTGGTTTTACATCTCACTCCCCAATGCCACCCTCATTCCTGCAGAGATATCCGTCTGCTCCTTTGTCTGCCAGATACACTCTACTCTCTCATGACAAATGAGGCCTGTCATTGTTTAGAGCCCTTCAGGAACAGCTCCTTATGTCAATGTCCAACTCTAATACGTTCAGGGAATGGTTTTATGAAATCATAAACAGTAAATGGAGATGCAGGTATAGAGGCCCGGCAGTGCCAGCGGATGACAAAAAGAGTTCCTGGAAATCTTAACACTAGTCGGCATTGAAATTGAATCCCTTTATCTCTCCGACGTTTATTAGAAGCAGGAACAATTGTCTGCCATGTTTTTCATATCCTGAGATTTGAATGTGATTTGCGCCGAGCCTGGCTGATACAGTCCAGTTGTTTCTTCTTAAATAACATTAGCACCTGTGTTGCATTGCCTTTAAAAGATATCGGTGAATGAGCCGTCTTTTCATTAGAGTTTAGAGGTTATGTGCTGAAGTGCATTTTGCGGCAGGATCAGATACTTGTAATGGCCTGACCCATGTTTCCTCTGCATATGATATAGTAAAATGTGGAGGAAGTTATGAGAAAGTGGTCGTGTTTATGTGCTGGATGTCCTCGACCCCTACAGCGGCCCCTCAGGCATTAAGACTTGTAAGTCAAATCCTATTATCTCCCACCCTGTGTCCATTGAATCTTTCCGTATTGAAATTCAATAGAGTGGCCTTGCGTAATCCCATAGAAACATTCTGCTTAAGGGAGGGGATTATTAAATGAGAGAGTTATCTTAAAATGGCATTGCCCTGACGGCCACAGTGGCCAGTCACATGTCTCTCTTTCCAGGCTATGAGGAGATATGCAAAGTGGCATTCAACCCCAATTTATATGAATTAGTATGCAATGTGTATGCTATGCAGTATGCACAATATAAAAATGCAAGTAATTGGTGGCTGACCTATAATGTACCAGATTGTTTAGTGTACAATAGAGCTGTACTTCATTTTTGTTTTGCTATTTAGTTCTAATAATTTTTTTTCTATTCTGTTATTAGTAATTTGTACTGCCAGGGCAACATTTCGAATTTCCATTATATATTATCTTATTTCAACTTTACATTAACTACAACTATTAAACATAACATTTATTAATTTAAGTCCCCCTGTGGTGAAATTCAAGCTTTTAATGTTGTTTATATGTCTATGAGGTGTTTTTAATGTGCTTTAAAAGAGAAACCATGTGCGAAATCATAAGTCAACACCATTGCTGAGTGTTGTCTCAAAAATACGGTTGGTAATCGCTGGTGTTTCTGATGTCACAAACTTTAACAAATCATGTCAACGAGTTGATCTTCGAGTTGGAGTGAGTGAGTGGAGGCGGGGCTAATTTGATATCCATAGGGCCACGTATACTAAATGAAGCAAGGGTGTAGAGTTAAATTCAAGCTATTTTAAGGCATGACTTATTTATTCATTATAAAATGATTGACTACAGGGGGACTTTAACAATAACAACAATGCTAAAACAAATATCTGTTATTCCACAGACAAGTAAATGGAGGCAAAATAGTGTCAAATGTTTCACTAGTATAGCAGATTTCAGATGTGAAGATTCGATTACATTGAATTTGTCATTTCCAGTGTGGGTGTGTTTAGAGAAAGGCTTATCTTAATCCCTGGAAAGAGTGTCTTCTTCCATTTTCTTTCCCTGTGTGTTTGTGGGCAATCAGATGGACCCTCACCCTCCACCATGAGTGTGATGTGCACGTCCTGATATCATATGATGCAGTAACACCAGCTCTTAGAGTCTCCACACACAGCCTTATCACACACAGACCAGGAAGAAACTCACTGCTGGTGATTACCTACCTTGTGTGTGTGTGTGTGTGTGTGTGCTCCAATAATGATGTCATCCTCCAGGATGTAATTCACAGTTATCTAGGAGTGTGTGATTTCTATTTTTTTTTTCTGCCTGAGGTAGCGAGACTCCGAGACACCTCTGCTGGTATATTCTCTCACACACACACACTTGTTTAGCCCGGGGACCAGGTATTGCTAACTCAGGATGTGATTGTATTTCATATGAATTTCACACTTGTTGGGGAAAAAAACTCTAGCATATCCTAGACTGTTGTGGAAACACATCCAAATTCTACAGAGGTTTTAGTCCCATTTACTCAACAAGCCATCGGATTGCTGCTGCTTTTTTCACGTTTACCTTTCAGCAGCAATGCACTTGTTCTAAAAAGCAGTGAATTAGCAGCTACATCAAATCATACATCATTTGATACTTGTCATACATTGTTAATCTCAGGTAAACTCATAAATTGTGCAAAGCAGAGGCCAAAAATTTTGCTGAGATGTGTGTGCGCTTGTCTTCACCATGCAAATAACATCGTCTTTGTTAATGCTGACGCGAGGTTGCTTTTGCGAACACCCTTTTTTAGGAGGCTTGGGTCGTGCTCGGCACCAGAGCACTGTTTACTTACTGTCATTCTTTTAAAAAGACAAACGCAGACTGATGCATTATGTATGAGCACGGCTAAGGCTGTGGGGTTTGTAATTTTCAGTCTTGCGAATTTGTTCTCTACCCGAACAAAGGGCAGTAATTGAAAAACGCACACCTCTGCTTTGACGACTGATTGGATAAAGAGGGATGTTGTTGAAATCTGTTCTGCCTGTTTACTGCTGTGATAGCCAATTAGCACAGGGAAAATATGTTTAGATTATAATCAGTGATACATCGATGCTATGTGACAGCGTTGTAGTCGGCTAACCCAAACGGGTCATACTTCAGCAGGGGCGGACGTTGGGCTGTCGGGTCCAGTTTGACTTCTGTGTAAGAGATGGAGGAAGTGAATCAGGATATGTAGATGAAAGGTGAACTCATCATGAACTCATTTTGTAATTGATTACTCACTTGACTGTTGACTATGGTATCGGTACTGCTGAGATCAGACATTTCATGGCCATTATATGGATGCATACTTAACATAAATCCTTTTCATCTCTCATATTTTCTCTTTTTCTCCATCCCCCCCAAGCATTATTATAACAAAGCACACAATTATTGAACATCATAAAATGCTCTCGCCATGAAATATTTAAGCAATGCCGTAATCAAATTCCACGGATGACCGCTGCTCAGTAAATGAAAATGACGATTAAGATTGTCTCATAAACAACGTGGTCTCGCGAGTGGATCGTTTTCATCAGCTCTCACCTCCACATCGCATTTTCTATTTCTCTTACATTCAGGAATCATATCTAAAAGCTATTGATTGCCATAAACAAAGAGCGGGTATGAATTTTTAATGGGGCAAACCTCCTGGAGATATCCGAGATGTAGATTTCTGTAGCGTTCGCTTCCCCTTGTCGTTTGATTTACTATACGTGTTAGAGCGAATGCTATGGGAAGATACCGCTGCAGTCAGAATTCCTAATTCGTGAAACATCTCTCTGTTGCGAATTGCGATGCATGACGCCTGGGCTGTCTTGTACAAGAAGCATAGATGTAGATTCGGCAGTCCCAAGTGTACCATCACCATTCCTCAAAAGTTTCTAAGGTAGTGAGTTATCTATAAAAGTGATACAGGTTGTACTTTTTATTATCATTTAAGGTTAAAATCAAGTATGTCTAAATTGGAACTTATTCCACTGTGAGAAACATTAAGTTATGCCTCATCATTAGTGTTGGACTACGGTAGATTCCACAGTGGTTCTGGTTTCTTTCTGGTATCACAATGTGGCTATTTGGGTCTTTCTTCATGCAGGAATGCTCTGTGAGATGTTTAGCCTCTCACATGATCTTCTCTTAACCTCTGGCCCATTTGGACACACACACACAATTTCTCTCTCTAACAATTTCAAAAAGAACACAATGGCACAAAGAAATCTCCCCCAGAAGTTGCCTTTCCTAAAGCCATCAAAATTCAGTCTTACATTTTTATTAGGATTGAAACAAGGCTGTGAGGATTAGTCTTTGCAATGGCATGTGATGTATAGGCTAATGTTTCTAGATTACATGTCATTTTCACAAAATCCATAGAAGCTTTTGTGAAAGTCTTTTAGAAATATTCCCTCAGCTGAACAATTTGTGTTTGTTGTGCAGTTCAATCCGTCTGTATCCGTCACTGTATCTCTCACAGTCTCGTTTTTATTCCTTTCAAAAAAAAATCTTAAAAATTAAATTATGGTGCTATACCCTAAGTAGTATGTTTGTAGGATTCGTTTTAAGCAGAATGTTAAAACCCTCAATGACTAGTTACATCTCTCTATGTATCCACAGTGCTTTTTTGTTTTGTTTTGTATTTTTAAATATTTATTGTATTGACATATTTGTTGTTGTTGCTGTTTTAATAAATGTTATAAGTGTATTTATTTATACATCACAGCATTTAAAAATGTTAAAGCGAAAAAATAAGTGTATCCCCTGTCCTGGCTTGCTTGTTTTATTTATTTTAATATTATACATGTTATTAATTCATAGCTGTCAACATTGAACATTGAAAATAAGGGAGTTTTCCCGGAATCCATCCCCAAAATAAGGGATTTTTTTTTGCACGACTCTTACCCACAAACTTTAAAAATAAAGCACTAATCCTTAAAAGTCTAAAGAGTTCATAACTAACGTAAGCCATGTGTGAGAGAGAAAGAGACAGTGTCATTTAAAGAAAAAAAAATCTACATTTGGATTAGCGGTGTGTTGCTCTTGCATTTGGATAACAATTTCTACTGTTAGCCTATCACACATCTTCTAAAATCCGCAAAATAGGGAAGTGGGCTGTCTGTTTACTTCAATTACATTTACACATTTTGTGTAGCTTTAAAGAGCCTATTTAGCCTGATGGTGGACCATCACTCAGAAGACACACTATCCTATCTTTATCCTCCTGAGGCCCAGAACGTTTTTTTTTTTTTTCTAGTTTTTTTTTTCTTCTTCATGTAATAACATTGTTAAGAGCATAAGAAACAAATGGAAAAAAATAAAATATATTTTATTCATATATTTGAAAATCGATTTATAATAATTATTATTTGTTTAAATTACATTGATATCTGAATTTATGTAAAAACCTAGACTTTCAAACATCAAAATGTAATTTATTAATATGTTTTCGAGTACAAAATGACATACAGCTAGTCTAAACATGTAGTTTCCTATTTTTTATTTATTTTTTTGCCTGGAAACGCAAAGAAATTCCAGAAAAAAAAAAAACACGCTTGCCTGTCGCGTGAAAAATTGGCGTCAGTTCTATTTCTAGCATGCACGCGTTTTCTGGAGACGCGCGTGTCACGCAGGCAGCGTGCAAGCTCTAATCTGTTAACATGGGAGCCGAAATAAATACGTACACGCCACGCAGCCAGTGTGTCTCCGGCCAGTGCGCGCGGCACCGCATCCGAGGATAAACGACTTCAAGCCGAATCTGTCCGAGCTCGTACGTCTCACACAAAAATACGGGATATTTTACGGGAAACTACTAAAACGGGAAGACAGCGGGAAAAGAGCTAAAATACGTGAGAAACCCGGAAAAAACGGGAGGGTTGACAGCTATGTATTAATTAATTCTTTTTAAAGCACTGCTGGAAAATAAATTTTGAAAAACTCACTAGTAGACAAGTATTGGATAACCATTCCTTTATTTTCCCTAACATGGATATGATGCTGTTGGGAGGAATCTTACTCAAATAGTACTTATGTCTTTAATTATGTCAAACATTGCTATTGAAATAAACATCAGGCTTCCCTGAGCCTTATGGCTCGAATAAGATCAATTTCTAGTGTTTCTCTCTTTGCTTGAAATTATTTGTGTTGAATATAATTTGGGTTTGGCTGAATGAACAAATTATGACTATTCAATCTACCCCATAGTCATATTATTTTCCCTTTCAGCACGGGCAACTGAAACGGTTGCGGTAAAGCTGAGTGTTTGAAAGTCATCAGATGCTGGAGGTTATAGACTTCTTCTCTCAGAAACACTTTGTAAACTTTCAAAGATTGTTACTCGGAAGGGAATTTCCTGTGGCCGTAAGGGCCTGTGTGTGTTTGGTCAGGCTGCCTGGGAGTTCTGATATAACACTATGGACCAGTGCCAGGAAGGAACAGCCAGCACCCCTCAAGAGCAGGCCAAAACTCTCCAGTACAGCGGCACGGTGCCCAGTCTTCACCCCAGACGCTCTGCTTCTGATTAGGCTTTCTAAGAGCTGAGCCCTACTCATCTCTGTGTCTGTCTCTCTCTCTCTACTTCTCTTTCCAGCCACTACAACCCATCAAAAGGACCACCACACTCAAGACTAACACACTCTTGAACCTAATTTGAATCTATTTGTTTGGACTATTTAGGAGACCATGGAATGTCCCTTTTGGCTGACTTTTTATTTGAATAAGAAAAATGAAATGGGATGCAGTGGTGTAGTGTAGTGGTTAAGACACCAGGGCTGGTATTTGGAAGGATGCTGATTCGATTTCTTCATTCTCTGTAAGCATCGGGTAAAGCACTGTGCTATCAATGGTATGGTTTAGTTGTGCTTTGCTAACAGGCATTAGAACATGTTCAGTGACAAGTATTGATTCTAGTAACCGAGATCAGAGTTCTAGAATGGGTTCATATTGGGAGAGTGTTTGAGGCTTCAACATGCAGTCATTTTGTCTGCATAAACAGTTCTGGGTAGATTTCCTACAAATTGTAGTCCATTACTGATTACACGTTGTGATGAAAACTAGCTAGTAACATAATCGATTACACTTTTAGGTAAAATAATCGGACTACTTTTTGATAACTTTTAGATTACTTTTAACCTTACCCATGAATAATTTACTGCCATTTTGTATTGAGTAATCAATAAAAATATAACTGTATTCTGATAATGAGTATTTTAAAGTGTAATTACCAGTAAATTATTTTAGAATCTGATCCAGATTACATATACAGTTACTACCCAGCACTAAGCATAAACCCTGTCCCTTCTATACAATTGGTTATGACTCAAGTGCCTGTCCTACATTTTTGGATAATCCATTTCACTCGGATGCCATAATACAGAAGAAAAGATATAAAAGGTTGCTACTTCCGTTTCATCGTGACCTTAAAGTTGGTCAACTAAAACTAGGGGACTCATTTAAAAAAGTAGTTAGCAATAGAAATATATACTACTTTCGATAAAAAACAAAACATTTAACTCTGTGGAGGAATTTCTCCCATCTAGCGGTGAAAAAGTTGTTTCCATTCAAAGGAATTGTGCTCTCCAGCGCCTCGCTTTTTCAAATGGGTGTTGCATCTACGGTAGCCGTTATGTACTTCGATGAGTTTTCTTTCGGGTGAACAGGTTGCAAGAACAGGTTCTCTACGTAGCTGCTATCGTCAAAGAGCCTGACTTTTTTAACTATAAATGCTCTACTGTCTATATAATAAAGTACCCAACCAAGCAATAAAAAAAGCTTCTAATTAAGACTGTAACATCGACTTACCTGTCGAGAAGAAAGCAGGACTTCAGCGTCTCTTTTGAAATCTTTCTCCTGCATTAACGTTAGCTCTTTCCACCTGGAAAAAACTACCCCGACATTGTTTTTTGTAATCTCCGGTCACGTTTCCTTTTACGTTCTATTTTGGACTTTACAGTATGTATGGTTCGCCATTAAAAATAACAGTGCAATGCAGCCTTTTAAACTTGCCGTAGCAGTGATAAGCACCTCTATCTGCTGCTCAGTTACGTCACGTTACGTCACGTTGGCTCTGAATGCAAAAACGTGTTGTGGAAACACTTTGGTGTACTTTTTGTCCCTCTCTTGCTATTATAGTTTTTCAAGATGGCGGAACTACGTACAATGGAAGCCCCCGTGGACCTACCCGTTTCATGTACAGTATATAAAGATAATAAATTCTTTGTTTACAAGGATAAGTCTGTTAATTTTCAGAGGGATTTGTACACCATCGAGGACACATTTATGAATAAAAATATTGATTTTAGATAATAAATGTTGTGTTCATGTGTGAATTGTATTAGGACTACTATTTTGAAAGGGTGTTGTGTAATGACGTAACCCTTTTTAAAACGGGTCTCAAAGTGCAAGTTTTTGAAAACAATATTGTTATTATCTCCAAGTAAACTACAAAAAATTTAAAATATAATTGTGTAATACATGCGTTATAACATGTTCAGTAGTTTTTCTTTACAAAGTGACCTCACCAACTACTGGCCTAGCATGCATAATACAGCGTTTTTAATTGTTTTCACTGATCCATGTTAACGGGGATCTTTTTGACCACGTTGTCGCCTGTATACAAAAAGCACAAAGGAATACGGTTTCCGTTTCTTTGGTACAGTGTTGTTGTGTAAACGTACCCTGAAAATAGAGATAACAGACCTAATGTCCAGCAACCTGTTACTCGCATGACATAGAAATGACATAGAAACGTGTCATAATGTCATATGATCATTTTAATGTCATAAATAATTTTAATGTCATTATTTTTGTAGTGTAGACTTTTCAAGACCATAGAACAAATTCTTTGATATGTTGAGATGTGGTGCTCATACATTGGGTGTATGTGTCTTGCCCCTTCAAAATACAACAACAACAACAACTAAGTTAACCCGATGACTCCCGTGATAAATCAAAGAAAAAGGGGAAAGTTGTGAAAGTTACACTTTGTATTTCTATTCATGTTTTCAGAGTAAAAGCAAGACAGCAGCGAATGATGTGAGAATGTATAGGAAGGTGGAGGTGGAGATTGGATCATGGCGGTGCAGGGGTTAGCCTGCCGCTCTTTGCTGGGTGTGGATTTATGGGCGAGCAGGGGAGCTGCAAGCCTTGATTAAATCTGTGACCTTCACCACTCACACAGGCAATCAAGGCGAGGATAAATTCATCATTGCATTGATCCATCAATTGAATTGCGTTTCCGACACTAGCGATGGCTTGACCTCGGCGGCCGGCAGGATTGTCTAATTTGCTCGCGGTGCAGATTGCTAACGCTCTCGCCTTAACTGCACCATGAATTTACGTCTCTACCCCTGAGACGCGCCATCACGAACCACCTCGCCCCCCACCAACATCCCCTCGACGATTTGTATGCAGCAAAGCAATCAAATAAATATGCCCTTTCCAATTCATTAGCATTCACACGGGCCTCGAAATTTACATATATTAGAATATGCAGAAGCCCTTTGTGGTGTTTTTATTGGCGCTTTAAGCTACAGTGAGGCTATGCTAAAGGCCTACTCGCCACCTACTTCTACTAGTCTACACGCTCCATCTTTCAAGCCCATGTTTGTGTGAACACTTTGCGTTTGTAATGGGTAAAAGGCTAAATTCCTCCTCGCATATTTCAGAAATTGGGTCATCCATTGGGGCAAACTGAAACGCAGATATGAAAAAGATGGAAAAGAGACAGAGAGATAAATAGAAAAGAGAAAGCTAACTGTTTTCCCTTCACAGAAATGGCCACAGTTTGTGAGGAGAGTCAGGTTATCCGGTTTGTAAACATAATCATGGTGTACTCTGAGGCAGGGAAATGTTGGAATTTGAATCCAGGTTTCAAGGATGTGTTTTGGTTTTGTGGAGTCCTTTAGGGACACTCTGCTACAAGAAACTATTTGTAATCCCTGCACTCGGGCTCGTTTTTCTGCAATGGTTATTTAAGTCCGTGTTGACTGACCCATTTTACACAACATAGGATGTTGTAACAGCTCTGATAAAGAAGAAAGAAAATTCACAGCTGAAGTGTGTACTTTTTGTGCCACCAGCACACGAAATTACAAAAACAATAACTGTTTTTAAACAGGTTGTCTGTCAGTGACTGCTGGTTTACATGTTTTTTTATCTGCTGGTCATTTGTGGACATTAGAGGTGAATCTAGAAGATCATCTCTAAAAAATAGTCTACCGTAAGCTGGTACGACTTTTGTTTTATTATTTATTTAGTTATTTTTTTTCTGTTTTGTTTGTATATGTTTAAAAGGGACTTGAAGACTAACTTATTTGATCAAGCTTTTGGCGTTTGTTTAGGTCTAAGAACTGTGAGTGATTAGTTGTATGTTTTTCTTGGTGTTATGTTTTGATGTTATTTTATGTTTCTATGTATTTAGAGTAATTTACTAATTATGGACAGCACTTTGGGTTTTGGAGTTGGGTTGAATTTTGTTTTTCGATTTTTTTAATTTTTTAATTTTTTTTTTAAGGGTTTGCTTTTTTTTTTTCTTATGTCTAATATGTCTAATCTTTCAGTCTTCTTGTTTCTGTTTTGCAGCCTGCAGGTCAGGCACCTACAAGGCCTCTTCCATGGATGCCTACTGCACCAAGTGTCCTCCGCACAGTTTCTCCCATCAGGAGGAAGCCTCAGAGTGTTCCTGCGAGAAGGGATTTTACAGAGCTGACATGGACCCACGGTCAATGGCCTGCACCCGTGAGTGATCCAGTACTACAACCATAAATCTTTTTTAGGTAGATCATGCATGAAATTTAATAGGCTGATGAGAAATCCATGGATGGATGAACTGATGGAAAGAGGGATGAATGGATAGGGGGAGGTAAATATGAATGTATGAATGTATAGTGTATGGATAAATAGACGGATGGATGGATGGATGGATGGATGGATGGACTGATGAAAAAATGGGTAAATGCATGGATGGATAAAATTATGTAAAGTTGGTTGAATGGATAGTTCTAATTTTACATGCATGGATGGATGGACAGATGGATGGATGGAGGGCAGGAGGCTGTTTTTCTTATTTATTCTTATAGACTGGGCTCAGTACATTTTCACCTTCATCACTGTCTCATCATCATAAATCACGTCAGATTGGACGTTTAGCTCTGCGTTTACAAGACTGGTGAGGTCACCTTATATAGACCAAGAGAGTGAGTCATTACCTATATATATATCTTGTGTGTGTGCTTGGGGTTGAAGCGTGGAAGAAAGAAAGAGAGAAATAAAAAAGAAAGAAAGGAAAGAGAAAGAACGAACCCCGTATGACAGATCCTAATTAAAGGACTCATTCATCTGATAAGGCAAATCATGCATGCAGCTAAACATATGGATCTACTTAATGACCTTCAGTTGTAGTACATCACACACACACTTAGCCACCCACCCCCCAACACACACACACACACACACACGCTGCTTAATGTAATGATAAAATAAATTAGGGCAACAGCAGCGAAATGAGACTCTTTGTACTGTATATGAAAATCATGTGCCAGGAAATAAAAATGATGTGCTAATGTGATTACTGAGAAACCAGCTATAAATCACACACTTGCATGTGAACAACATTCTCTCATTCGCATCATAGTTTATGCACGTGTCAATTTTGTTTTCACCTCAAATGAGACTTTTTATGTTCATTTTTAAGACTGAATTAACATCAGAGTGTTTCAGTCAAGCATTTATGCTATTTCCTAAAATATTTTGGAAACCAGTTTAAAAAACGTCATTATGCCCTAATGCTCACTAATGCTACATTTAATCAAAAATGCTGTAAAAATTGTGAAATGTTATTACAATTTAAAATAACTTTTCTATTTTAATATAGTTTATTCCTGTGTTGGCAAAGCTGATTTTTAGCACCCATTACTCTAGTTTTCAGTGTCACATCACCTTGAAATCATTGTAATTTGGTGTTCAAGAAACATTTCTTATTATCAATGTTGAAAATAGTTGCGTTTTTTGTTGAACAGAAAGTTGAACAGAACTTAATCAGACTCTTTTTTAAAACCTTAAAAAAACACTCTCTTTTATCTCAGTGACTGGGCTGAACTTTAGGTTGTGCACCATATAGACTTGATCCACAGGTGACCACAAACACACACACTCTGATCTGTGTCCCAGAGGAATCCTCCCTTTCCTTTAGCTAGTAGATCTGGTGAAATGTCACCACCACAGACATTTTAACTCCTCCACCCTGATCCTTCGTTTCCCTTGCTTCATTTACTCTCTCTATCTGGAAACTTTCTTACAGGCTCTTCAAACCCTTTGAGCAGTGAAAGAAACTTTCACTGTCTAGGAATAGAGTTGAGCGGGTTTGATTACTCAGGCTTTGCAAAAACAATTTGTGTCCTTGTGGAATATGTGCATTTGTGGATCTTCCCATCTTTTCTCTTTTCTTCTGGCTGTATTTTCCTGTTTTCGTCTCGCACACTCATATGAGAACCTTTTTAAGCAGACACCCTGCTGAACGCAGTAGTGTAGCTGTGCATAGTTGCAGGTTCAGCAGACTGTTAAAGAAAATAGAAATACTCCATGGCAGCACTATCCAGTAGTGGTCAGCCGATATTGTTTTCCGATGCTGATTTCTTAGGGAGCAGGGTGGTCGATGGCCAATATAAAGCCGATATTTCAACCCGATCTCACGGGAATTCGTACGAATTTTACGAGGTGGCTAATTCGTAACAATGTGTACGACCTCACTCGTACGAATTAGTACGATTTAGCTAAATTGTACATATTTTACGAATTAGCCAATTCGTATGAATTCGTACGAATGACCTACCCCTGACCCCGCCCCTAAACATAACCGTCACGTGGGTTTAGACAAATCGTACAAATTTGTACGAGTGAGGTCGTATGAATTAGTACTAATTAGCCACTTTTGAATCACTCGTACGACTTCGTACGAATTGGTCGTGAGATAGGGTAGGATATTTATGTATTTATTTAAATCAATATTTAATAAATTAGGAATAAATTAGAAAACAAATACTTAAAATAAAGATGGCAACTTCTTCTGCAATCGCATTACAGTATTTTTCATCGTATTTACCGTAATTGTTTAAAAATAAATGATTATGTGAATAAAAGGGAAGTAAACACTGTCAGGGGACTCGGCAATCTGGTAATTTCGTACGCGCTGGTAATTATATATATATTTTTCAAATAAAGACAAGGCACAGCAAATATAAAATATAGCATAGCATATTTTAAAATGAAGGATTTAAAGTAGGGCTGTCAAACGATTAATCGTGATTAATCGCATCCAAAATAAAAGTTTGTGTTTACATAATATATGTGGGTGCACTGTGTATAATTATTTTATATAAATAAATACACACACATGCTTGTATATATTTAAGAAATATTTTCATGTACTGTATATACTGTACATAGATTTATATATAATTTATATTATATATAAATATAAATATTTTATATAAATAATATTTTTTTCTTAAATATATATGCATGTGTGTATATATATATATATATATATATATTAGCATGGCTTCATCCGATGACCTCGGTTGAATGCTATCCCCCAATGCACTGCAGCAATGCAATATGGGAAGCATTCAGGGTAAAAGCTCCAGCAAAACAGCAAAACTGTTTTTTCTTAAAATTTTTTGCGCCTTGTTGTCTCAGTTGGTGTGCTGGCTTCAGCGAGAGTGTTGCACAGTATGGGTTTGCCTATTTCTTGTTGGCAAAAATGTAAAGAAAAGTACAAGTAAAGGGCTGTTTAATGAGAATTGCTTGCTAGATTTGTTATTGACATAAAATAATTATTCATATATATTTTATTGTAAATAGAATAAAACTAATATTTAAATATATGCATACACAAATGAAATGTTTACGACAATAGGGATTTATTTCTCTATGGAGGATAAACCTCTCCGAGGATAAATGTGATTTACATAAGACTTGCGATCTGCCGTGGAACAAATACTGGGCCAAATATTGTCAGCTGCATTCCCAAGTGACAAATGAATCTGAGCCAATGACCATAAAGACTTTGACATCAACACCTCAACACCATAAGGTATTGGAAGTGGTTTGTCCTCCTTTTAAATGTTGATAAACCTATTTATTTTGCCTTTTGAGAACAATTTTAGTGAGAAACACTGGTGTAGGTTCATTCAAACACTGAATTCATGATCTTGAACAAACTGAATTACAGTTTTTCTGAATTGCTAAAAAAAACCATCACACACTTTCTCAAAACCTTAAACACAAAACCAATTTTTCAAACCACATTCACAGAATGCCACATTCACCAATAAACTGGTGTGTGGTGGGTATTCTGGTGCAAAATGGCTGCTGTCGCATCATCCAGGTGGACTATAACTGTGTTATAGTTGTGTTTAACTTTCACCTATTTTAACAAACATATGTGCATCACAGTGCAAAATGTGTTTTAGTGAGTGAGGAGAATGTGTTTAGAGTTTTGAAAAAAGAGTGCATGGGATTTGCAAACAGTGTTTTTAACTACCTGAACTTGTTTTACAGAAAGAGTGATTTATTCGACAAATTGCTTTATACTATTGAGAATTTGGTTTAGTGCTTTAGCAATTCAGGGAAAAAATGTAAAAGCCAACTCTTTATTTCTGTATTTGTTTTACTTTTCTCTCCCAGGGCCTCCATCAGCACCCGAGAACCCCATATCCACCCTAAACGACACCTCTGTGACACTAGAGTGGAGTCCCCCGAGAGACAGCGGTGGGAGAGGAGACGTCACATACAGCGTCCACTGCAGAAAGTGTGCCGGCGACGGAAAGACATGCAGCCCCTGCAGCAACAACGTACATTTCATACCTCGACAGTTTGGTCTCTCGATCCCTAAAGTGTTGATCACAGATCTGCTGTCCAACACCAACTACACCTTTAGCATAGAGGCCGTGAACGGGGTGTCCGATCTGAGCCCGACCCCTAAACAAGAAGTCACTGTCAACATCACCACCGGTCAGACAGGTAGATTGAGCCTCTGTTCCATGATCATTTTTAAATGTTGCTTGTTATATATTTGTATTGCTTTGTGCTTGGAAGCCCAACCCACAGCGAAATCTAATCGGCTGAAATTGTCACTTTGTGCAGTGAAGACTGATAGATTATTCAATGTTCAAACATTGCGTTGTGTCAGATCTGGTTTGGAAGCAATATCACACTTTGAATGCCAAACACTCATTAGATTTCCATAAACAAAACCCACTCCAAAATTTGATTTGAAGGATTTTTTTGTAGTCGATGTGTGCGAGTCTTCAAGAGACTCTTTTTTTTCAGTTTTTCTCTCTTTCTTAGCAAAATGTAATGCTTCCCAAACCTTTATGCTGACAGTGAAGGTTATCTTTTTTATTCAATGAGATGTCTCAAAACTCTCCAGTTTTTGACAGCCCTTGCGTTGGGTGTGTGTTTGCGTTTGTGAGCTGGTCTTTGTGATGCATCATATTGTTCTGCATTTCCCCTGCTCTGCTCAAGGTTTCAGAATTGAATAACAGCCAAAGCAACGGTTCAGTACAGCTAGAGGGTTGTTTGTCTGGTGCTAAAATGTGGTAAAGACACAACTGCCCTCCAAAACTCCCTGTCTCACACCCCTGACGGGCCGACAAGGGTCATCAGGGCAGGCGTGTTCTCATTAAATGTGTGTTTGTGAATGTGTGTATGGCATTGGGCTTGTGTAAGGCTCGGCTGAGGTATTAAATATGTATGAAGCTGGTCGGGCTGTAGAGGGAGGCTCTTGAGCAGAACAGGCACATGCGGAGAGAGAAGTGCTTAGTGTCAGAACAGGGTCAAAGATCCCAATGATTTATACATTCGGCCAAGTCAAACCGTGAACCAACCCTAATCTGAATATTGTATAGTTTAGAGCAATTTAGGAATGAAAAATCACATTTAATGACAGCATCGTATGAATAAAACATCCAAAAAAGGATTTTCTTTTTAAAAAGAAGAATTTATTTTAAATAACAGAATTTTTTATTATTTATTTATTTATTTTTTCCATTTAGTTTTATAATTTGGTACTTTCTATAGTTCTTTAGAAAACCAGGTAGTGTTTTAAATAACTAAAATACAAAGAACCTCAAGCAAGTCAAGAACCCCATATAAACTAGCTGGAGACAAATCTATAATAATATATACAAATCTGAAATAAATTATCATAAATGCCATTTTTTTCCAATATATATATATATATATATATATATATATAAATCATTATGATTATGTCTATGGGAGGTCCCCATAAAACATTGAAACCAGTGTGTGTTTTTGTGTGTGCGCTGTGTGTCTGGTGTAATTTTGAAGACTGTTTACACATCTCAGAGCACAGAGGAGGTGAAGGACACCAGGAGAATTTACCTCCAACCATCTGACCAAATATCAGACCTGCTGTCTCTGCCCCCCTTCTCATTCCCTTCCTCTGTCCGCCCTGCTGTAGTGAGAGATGAAGGGACAGGCGAGAGAGACAGGGAAGGTGTTAGACTGTGTTTCAGGAGTGTAATTACCTGCTGTCGTGTGGCTCCCCTTTGTCTCTCTTTAGACAAAGGTTTCACAGCACTTGTGTGTATGTGTGTAAAGCATTCTCAAGTGTGTAAGGGGATCCTGAGCTCTCAGTGGTTTGGTTTTGAAGCAATAGAAGTGTGACTTTAAATTAAACCGTGCGGGTCAGAAACCTGCGACTGAACTGAGGTGGTCTTGAGTACTTAATGACAGACCATTTTACCATTTTTGTATGCACATCACCTCATTATGGCTTTTTTCTGTCTCTCTCTCTCTGTTTGCAGTGAATGTGATCCTGAAAGAGAGAAAGAGTAAAGACAGCATCACACTGGCCTGGCAAGGACCTGACAGACCAAACGGAGTCATAGTGGAATATGAAGTCATCTACTATGAGAAGGTAGATCTCATCTCCTCTCCTTTTCTCCTCTTTTATTTCCATCAGCTTTACTCTAACAAGCTGACTTCTCATCCTCATACACAGATTACAAACATGTTTCTTTGACCTCCATTAAAAGCTGCAGCGATTGCAGTTGTCCAGGCAGCTCTGGCACGTGTAATTGAGGGCTGAAGCATCATCGTGCCTTTGGGAATGAAAGCAATCAGTAGACCCTGTACGCCACAGCCGACTGCTCACACATACACATAGCTCTTTAATTATAACGGGAGAATGAAACCAGGGCTGATGTCACCGATCAGAGAGAATGGCTTCACAGAAACACACCTGTATACTCACCCCCGGTTTCACTGACAACGATTAAGCCTAGTCCCTGACTAAAATGCATGTTTCAGCAGTTTTAACTGAAAGCAACTTGCAATATCTTAAAATATTTATTTATATTTCTACAATCAGAGAGAATATATTTACTGTAACACACCTGCACACATACACATACATCCAAACTTAAGGAGAACATGTTGTTAACAAGTAATCAAATCATGGTTTTGAAGGATAGTGCATCCAATAATCAATTTTTGTTTTATGTAAATGCGTTATGTAATACATTAAATCAAATATGGCATAACATTATTATTATTTTATTTTTTGGGGGGATTTACACATTTTCATTCTCATCAAAACGTACCGTCTGTTGACGGTTGAAGGTTTTTGACATCAAACCTGCACAGATGCTATCGTTTGACCCAGTCTAGTCTGGCACACATGCTGGTTGCTGTGCGATTATGGGATGTCAGCTCAGACTGAATGCCAGGATGGGTGTCTGGCATTGGAGATCGTGTGGTTCATGCTGTGTTTGTTGGAACTGGAATGGTCCCACGCTCTCACACACAAACCTGCTCTATCCTTGTTCATTCTGGGCGTGGTGGACAGGGACCAAGTCTTTCCCAGAACTCATTTGGTTTTGGGATGCTCTTTAATATTTGGAAAATATTTTTTTGGTTTTCAAAGGGTGTTTTGGCTGAAACTCTGATTTAGTGACTGGTAGCTGAATTCTTTGAGGAATATTATTGGTCTTTTGATCATTCTATGTTTAGACGATCAATTTTTAAGATCATATTCCAAGATATTTTTAGATTCACATAGCGTTTTTTTTTTAGACTTGAATAGCTTGAATGCAAGTAGCTTAAGATGAATGTGTTAGCCAAATGCATAGAGTAAATGTAAATTAAATGACTATCCAGACTGCTGACTGTAAGACAAAGTCAGCCAACTAGCTATTTTTTTGTACAATATGAATTGAATAAGTGAATCTGCCATGTTAAATATTAGCTGGCAGACAAGGTAATTACTATAAAATTAATATACACACTGTATTCATAGACTCACATTCACACACCACTGCAGATGTCTGACTCGTGTTACTAGAATCACACCAATAATCATGTCAAACAGGGTAAATGAAAGCCCTGGCCTCGACAGTTAGCACCACAGCAGCTGCCTCCCTAAAATGACTCAAAATGTGAAGCCTGCTGGCTACAGTGTTAAAATGCTGCTGAAATAATATCCTTCATTAATCCTCGTACGCACAGACTCGGAATTCAACACACCCTGCTGTTTACTTGAAAAAGCTTTAACAAGTATATTGCAGATTGAATTGTTAACATTGTTAGCATAGCAGCACTGTAATATTTAACAAAAGGCTTGTTGAAAAGTTAATATTTCCTTTATCTTTTCCTTTAATATTTTGTCAGTAATATTTCCTTTGTTCTGCAATGATACATTAAATTGGTATTGTTACAAACAAACTATTTCAACAATTTAATAATTAGCTGTTTTCAACATTGATAATAATACCAAATCAGCATTTTAGAATTATTTCTGAAGGATCATGTGACACTGAAGACTGGAGTAATGATGCTGAAAATTCAGCTTTGCCAACACAGGAATAAATTACGTTTTAAAATATTAAAATAGAAAACCATGGTTATTTTAAATTGTAATAATATTTCACAAGATCACTGTTTGTACTGTATCATTTAAAGGAGTAGTCAACTTTTAAAGAAAAAATTGCTGATAATTTACTCATCCCCATGTCATCCAAAATATCCATGTCTTACTTTCTTCAGTCGAAAAGAAATTAAGGTTTTTGATGAAAACATTCCAGGATTTTTCTCCATATAATGGACTTCAATGGTAACCAAATGGTTCAAGGTCCAAAAGACAGTTTCAGTGCAAACTGCAAACTGTTCAAAGGGCTTTAAGCGATTCCAGACGATGAGTAAGGGTCTTATCAAGCGAAATGATCGCTCATTTATTAAATAAATAACAAAGTTTAAGTTTTATAAGCTCAAATGGTCACCTTGTTCTGTTCTGTGATGTGCGTTCGTGACTCTCCTGTTCGAACTCGTTCATGAAATGAACAAATCTTTTTCCCGAGTCAATTCGTTCATTTCGTTCGTTGAATGAACCAAATGATACGAAAAAAGATTTGTTCATTTCGATGAACGAGTTAGAACAGGAGAGTCACGAACGTGCATCACAGAACAGAGCAAGCCGACCATTTGAGCTTATAAAACTTAAACTTTGTTATTTTTTTTTTTTTTTAAAAAAGAGCGATCGTTTTGCTTGATAAGACCCTTATTCATCGTCTGAAATCGTTTAAAGCCCTTTGAACAGTTTGCACTGAAACTGTATTTTGGGCCTTGAACCGTTTGGTTCCCATTGAAGTCCATTATATGGAGAAAAATCCTGGAATGTTTTCATCAAAAACCTTAATTTCTTTTTTTTTTTTTTTTTTAAGTGAACTAGTGAGCATAATAACATTTTGTTTCAAAAACATTTATACTGACCCCAAACTTTTGAACGGTAGTTTTAGTAACATTTTACAGATTACCATTAAATTCCAACAGGAACAGTATGCGAGTCTAAATGTACCATAGTTTTCTGCTCTCTATCTAAAAATCCAACCAAAACTATTTTACTGTGAGTAAATTATTTTAACATTGTTGTTCTTTTCTGTTACAGAACCAAAGAGACCAGAACTACACGGTTCTGAAAACCAAAGCCCACATGATGACAGTGGAGGGCCTGAAGCCGGGCACCACCTATGTGTTCAGAGTGAGGGCGCGCACTGACGGAGGCTACGGCAGCTACGGTGGAGAGATAGAGCTGGAGACCAGTCATGAGGGTGATGCTTTTAACCTTTTCTTAACAGTTTCCTTTTTCCTTTTTTCTGACCTTTTCCCTTTCTTTGATCCACTCTATTGATGGTTCATTAGTGGCACACCGCAAATCTTTGGGGAGCCCACCGCAAACCAGTACTTATAGCATAATAGTGATGTTATGCTGGGAAATGTAACCTCTTTTTTATCATTTTATCTTTAGTATGCCTTTTCTTTGTGTCTATATAATAGTTTTAGTTATTTTTCTAGACAATGACAGCATTAAAAAATTTTCCTGTGGTGGACAAATCTGAAATTTCAACAGCCATTATTCCAGTTTTCAGTGTCACATGATCCTTCAGAAGATGATCCAAATCCTGCTGATTTGATGCACAAAGTCAAGTCACCTTTATTTATATTGCGCTTTATACAATACAGATTGTTTCAAAGCAGCTTTACATTGATAACAGGAAAATTATGCATTTCAGCTGTTGTTTAGCTGAAGTCAGTTCAGTGTTGATTCAGTTCCATTGTAAAGATCTTTTAAGTACTAAATTAATTCAGTTAATCTATAAAGCAGTTCTGCAAAAAGAAAGAAAGAAAGAAAATGATGTCATTGTACAGCTCAGTTCAGTCAGATCAATAACATTGTTAAATATTAAGTGTCCCCAACTAAGAAAGTCAGAGGTGACAAACCCCCCTCCCCAATACGCCAGTGTCTTTCTATATACTCTTTCCATTGTTGACCAGATACTGGGGTTTTAGGACACTGTTCTGATTTAATATGGTGAACTGTGTGACTCATTTACCAAACCTCCTGCTTATGCTCCCTGGGAGGTAAGCATGTGTGTGTCGCCGTGTCTCATGAGGAAAAACGAAGCTGTGTTCAACTGACCTGTGTTCCTTTGATGGAGATCAAAGAATGGTGGGACATTTTAAAAGGCTTTGGGGCATACGTTAAACACAGAGACCTTGTGGTATATGCGCCTAATTTAAAGTATGTTACGGCCCAGCGAGCGTCTCTGGAAGCATATCACAGAGCTCAGCAGACCTGATCTGCCAAGCTGAAAGTTAACCGAGTCCAGTGTAGTAATTGCTCTTTTATTTATATAAGAAATGCTTAAGCCTTCGGCTCACACTGACATTCATAAACCGCTTAAACCGTCTGCATTAGTTCATACGATAAACATCAGAGCAGAACATACAGTACTGTAAACAGCATGCGTTTAGTCTGATAATGTAAAAAAATATTCCGCTAAAACCCCTTTATGGAACCATTGGCTAGCAAACAGTTATAGTTTTACATTTGTAATTTTGTTTAGTTTATTTTAAACTGATCTTTTTAATTCATTTTTTAGTAGTGCTGCTGAATTTAAAAGGCTCAATTAATCTGGATTTTACAGCGTTATTTTGACATTTGATATCATTTGCATGTTTATGCAGTTTGGTTGTAAAACTTTATCGTTTTTCCAGTTTATTTTTCTTCAAAAAACTAATATAAATTTGTGGCCATTTTTTTTTTTTTCATTTGTTTTGTGACCTTTTATTTTTTCATTTGTTTTTTTTAACAGAAACAGAGTTAGTTCAGTTAACAGAAATATTTTTTTTAATTTTATTTTTATTTTTTTATTTATTATGTCTATTTTTTAGTTATTCATTTTTTTTTTTTTAATTTCAGTTAACATAATCGTTTCAATACATTTTTATCTATTTATTTATTGCTAACTAAACTATAAAACCACTGTTATTTAGCGCACCTGCTGTGACATATTGAGCTCTGGTGCTCATGCGAGTGATTTGAGCTTGAATCCTGCTTTCCTATTTTCCTAATACTGTTCCTTCTGTTCTCCACGTCCTTTCCTTTCAGTTCTCCATGTCCTTTCCTGTCACTGTCCCTGTCAAAAAAATAAATAAAAATCTTGGTACAATCATATAGCTGTGAGAAATTGCTTAGCTGATCGGTGCATCTGTTCCTGTCTCAGTGAGTTGCGATCTCTTTCTGGTACATGGTGCAAAACTGAGATTGTTGAATGAAGTTGAGTGGAATTCTAAATCAATTCCTGTTGCTGGAGATATTCATTTTCCTGAAAGAGGCGGTTACTCATGCGTTGCCGGGCTTGATAAATGATGTATTTGTTTTGAGTAATGAGTCGATTGTGGCAGCATAAAATCCATATACTCGCTGTGAAACTTTCAAACCAAGCCTGTTATTCCCTCTGTTAACATACCTATTTGGATTGCATGCGTAAATTAGAAAATTGACTCCCGTCTTCGCCTACTTATTTATGGACCAGATGCAGGTGGTTCTTTTTTTTTTTTTTTTTTTTTTTTTTTTTTTTTTTTTGAAGGGAACAAAAGTAAAGTTTGAAGCATTTGAAGCTAAATATTTAACCGTCTTTGGGGTCTAAAAGACCACATATGATCACATGTTCAAAAGTTGAATAAACTTGTGAAAAGAAAATGAATAAACGCAATGATTTACAACCAATATTGCAAAAATCTACTTTTTGAAAAGTACAAGCCTAGTTAAAACAGAAATATACAAACCTGTGGTACAAACAGCAATTTAAAACTGCAGTCCGTAGCTTTTTTGGGGTTCAAAAGTATGCAAAATCCATATTTGAGAAAATACATAACCAGTGAGTGTTAAACTTAAATGTTAAAAATTAATGGTTTAATTGGATTTTTTTTGGGAGATTGGAGCATGTCTTTGCATCATTACGTCACATCTGTTCACATAAAGAAGAGTCTCGGCTAGTAGGCTATACTGCGTGTGACGATGCTGGAGGTGGAGATTTATAGCCTTTTCTCCCAGCACTTTTAATTATTAATTAAACCTATCAATTTGATGACGAATCCAGAAAGGTTCAAACGACCATCACCAGAGACAACTAGAGATTCACCCACTGTAAAATGCAAAAGACTTCGTTCGGACTTCGGAGTGGCTACAGAAAAAAAAGAGACTGCAACCGGACCCATGCGAAAACAAGGAAACATATCGGAATAACTTTACATGTAGTTGCAATGCTTGCTGATGTTGTTAACATTAACAATTTGAGAACAAAGTATAATGTGCACAGTTTTGCGTGATATGATAATTTATAAGCGATTGAACTGTTAGAATTGTAAAAAACTCAAAGAGTCTGTTAGTTTATTTGTATAGTTTGCATAGTAATTACAGTTATTACGTTCCTGTGTATTTTGCATGAATGAGGGTTGGTGTTTGTACGGATATTGTGTTGTGCGGTAGGTAGTATGCCATACAGAACCGTTTCCACTGAACCTATTTTAAAGGGATAGTTCACTTTGAAATTAAATTTTTGATATGTTTTATCTTACCTCAAGGGCATCCAAGATGTAGGTGTCTTTGTTTCCACAGTATTTTCAATTTTGACATTTTTCAGTCAAACCGTTGTTGTCTATCAGTCATACACTGGAGGCAAAGGGGGTCCACCAAAAAGCATGCACAGATAAGTCAAAATTAAACAAGATTTAATGACTCCTAAATGTAAGTACACATTGATGGCCTAAGACACGAAACGAGCAGTTTGTGTGAGAAAACGAACAGTATTAATATCGTTTTTACCTCGTGTAATCACAGTGACGTCCAAGTGATCTGAATCAGTTGTGCAATGTCCAACTGAACCGAACTTGAATCAGTTCAATGTTACGCCGGAAGTGATCGCTTGCGTGTGACGTCACTCAATATTTACACAGAGATTTCGGAAGTTTTACCTTTTACTAAACATATTTAGATACACCGAAATCATCTTCCATTATGGTTTCCCGTATATCTAAATATGTTTAGTGAAAGGTAAAACTTCCGAAATCTCTGTATAAACAAAGAGTGGCGTAGGCGCGCAAGCGATCACTTCCGGCGCATGCGCAGACCGAAGCGCCCGTGCCGTCAGATCATTTTGTCATGGCTATGATTACAAGAGGTAAAACGATATAAATACTGTTCGTTTTCTCACACAAACCGCTCGTTTCGTGTCTTAGGCCATCAATGTGTACTTACATTTACGAGTCATTAAATCATGTTTAATTTTGACTTCTCTCTGCATGCTTTTTGGTGGACCCCTTTAGCCTCCAGTGTATGACTGATAGACAACAACCGTTTGACTGAAAAATGTCAAAATTGAAAATACTGTGGAAACAAAGACACCTACATCTTGAATGCCCTTGAGGTAAGCTAAAACATATCAAAAATTAATTTCAAAGTGAACTATCCCTTTAACAATGACAGTGGGGCTCGACAGCTGTATTCAAAAGGGTTTGCGTGTATGGTTGGGTTGTGGAGAGATTGTGAAATTATGGTTAGGGCACAGCAACCTCTGCAGCAGGAGGGATGTAAAAGTCAGTAAGAGTTGAGTGGCGTCCCAGAGTCACCCTTCTCCATCCCCAGAGTCACTGTAGAGCCCTCTTGAGGTGTCATGGGCTAGTCAACGAAACACTTAGGATGGAAGGTGCCCACTTGAAGACCCTAGAGTTGTCCCCTATTCAGCTCAACACAGACGGTAAATTCTTATGTTGAAATTTCAACATAAAATTCTTATGTTGGTCATACTTCCAAAAATAATAATCTGTGATTGTGAATACCAGTATCCACACCGGTGCGGAGACTGACAGCACACACTTTCCTCAAACATTGTGTTCATCTGCGCTGTGCGATGTCGAGGGGGAGGAAGTACAACTTACGCAAAGTTGATAAATCCGCGAATGCCTACAATTGCAGATTCCGAACAGAGATGGCGACAAAGAGGAAAAAAACATCGGACTGCAGCTTTAAAGTTATAGTATTGTAATTTTACTATTGTTATTGTTGTCGTCTTTTTTGTCCTTATCACATGCCTGAATATCTTTCTTGTGGGTTTTGATTAGGTCTGAGGAACTCATTGAGCTTTCTGAGACCAAACTCAGCAGAACATAAGGTTTAACATTGACACAAATATGTCTCTTCTTCTCTTTCTCCCTCTCCAGATATGCTGGCCATTGGGGACCCTAACCAGTCCACAATCCTTGCGGTGTCCATAGCCGGTGGCATTGTGCTCCTTATCTTCCTGGTGGCGTGTTTTGTAGTGAGCGGACGGTAAGAAAGGACTTCCTTTTAACTTCATCTGACCTTTGCTTCAGTCGTTTTGTCCTTCTGAACCGCCTTGGAAGAAGTAGTACCGGTCCCGAGGGCTGATATTACTGAGCAAAATAAAATGCTTCTGTTCGTTAGATCTGAGAGCTGCTGTCAAATGGCGATTTTACAAGAAATTGAACCTTGAATTAGAAAATGAAGTGTGGATTCTTCCATGGCAAAGCTTTTAAAAGAGCTTGAACAGCCCATACAGGCACTCAGTGAGGTGTGTCTTATAGGCTTCTAAAAACCAAGAAAAAAGCGTTTGAAATTGAAGTCTGAGGGGACATTTTGCACAGCATCTCTGGTATTCAAACAATAGCTGAAGCAGAAAAGACAGTGCAGTCAGTTGGATGAGACGTACTGAGCCTATAAATTAAAGCTGATAATAAATATACTCTGACTGAATTAAATAGCGGTTTCTTTCTCGAACAAAGCTCGCCCGAAGTCTCTAAAAACATTAGTATTGATCTGAGGTGATTGCCTATCACACTGAGTGCCCTATTCAGTATTGACTAGAAAAGACCCATGTTTGCCTGCTGAGAGCATGTAGAAATGCACATAATGGATTTATGCGCAACAAATAATTAATCTCAAACCACTCAACTATAAACCAAAACAATGAATGTGAGACTGGAATATGCGAGTCCTTATCGTAAGGCAGAGGAAGAGGAGCGGTTCTCGCCAGGTTTTACCCACTAGCTTCATGCATCATGCGTTACAGCTCTCTCACGCCTCTGTTCGGAGTGAAAGCTGGAAAAACGGAATGTCTTGAAGGTGTCGTTTGGTGCTCCTCAGATAAAGAAACAGCAAGTTAAGTGTTTAGACGGCACTTGAAAGACATACTGCAGAAGAGGAAGAACGAGGTGGTGGTGGAAAGAAAAGGAGAAGGAGGGTCAATTAGTAAAGACGATAGTCTCATGTTTTTAGCTCTAATATTTCGAAGCTAAATGAATTAGACTTGTTGTCTTTAGTGTGCTGTCGGACTCTTTCAGACACATTGCGTCTCTAAATTCCTCTCCTTTAAAACACTGTACAATACATTTCAGGACAATTAAGGCCATTGCACACTGAGTCCGAAATTCGCATCCGAAATTTTCGCACGTTAAAAAAAAATTCGACCTCACGTTATGTCAATCACGCTTGCACACCGCCTCCGAAACTTTCGTCCGTCATAAAAAAATTCGGATCGGGTTTGATTTTCTGCATTTTTCGCATCCACAGCCAGCATTTTGAGAGGTTTTTTTGACAATTCAGGGCCGGTGGGAGCTTGTTTACTGTCTATGGAGCTCGTTCCGCACATCATTGCACATATGCGCAGTGCTTTCAGTTTCAGTTTTCAATTCGATCAAGTGTTTATGTTCTCTTCTCTCGATTGGATTATGAACCTCCCCTTTCAATCAGATTGAAATTTCAGAGCGATTAATGTGTGATTGAGCAGCCAATTCGATAACTAATGTATTATTTTGGGTACAATATATAACCTGTAGCCTATACAGCTGTTCTGTCTACCCAGCGCTTCCACTGGGCCGTGTGCGTCCATATACCTTAGACATACTGACAGTCTCTGTTCAGAATCGATTGTTTCACGGAAATTGGTGGTCTTGTTTTTAAAATGTGGCTCCAGAATCGCAAGCAAAGCATCAAACTGTTCCACTGACATTCTGAGGTAAATTTTGAATCACTCGGGATAAATTCGCAACTCCTTGATAAGGACGTGCTTCCTCTCGGCGCAATTTCAGGATTGTATGGACATAATATTTTCTCTTCTCTTTTCAATAAGAGAGAGGACAACAAAATCATCCTCACTGCTTGACGAATCCATTTTGTATTTTTGCCTTTTTTTCACGCAAAGGTTTAATAAATACGCATCGGACTCAGTGTGTAAGGTTTCTGTGCGTGACGAATTTTTAGGCTGACGAACGCGAAAAAACGCATACGAAAATTTCGTACTCAGTGCGCAATGGCCGTTACTCTCAGATTTTAAAGTGTCTGCTTTGAGCTATGTTCCTGTCAACGCATATCCATTGGCCTTGATAGTTTTGTTCAATTTGTCAATCCTAATTTGTCAAGGTAAAAATATCTCAACTTGAGTGGTAGACATGACCATAAGCCAGCCTAACTAAACAGAGCTTACATAACACAAATTAGTGAACGAGTCATTTAAACATCCTGTAGTAATATGTTAAAAAAAGCTAGACACTCTGCTGTAGCATATTGCAGATACAGTCTTTCCCACAATTTCGAGGCCCCCAATTGTATTTTTTTTTCTTTCTTATTTCACTGTGCAGGTTTGCCAGGAGATTATTCCTTGACACCAGGCCTCAGGCGTAAGTCTCCACTTTAACACAACTGTCTGACATACTATAGAAAGATTATGCAAACGGTACTGTTCTTTAGAGAGAAGTCTGAGAGGTCTCAGAAACCCCTGCCGGCCAGCTATATGTCATTGAGGAGAACTATTGGCTTACTTTCAAACGCTGAGAATAGTTTCATTTCATGCAGCTCAGGATTTCAAGGGGAGATTTCGAACAGCATAATCACATTTCCACACCTCATGACTTGGTCTATGCAAATCCCACTTGACCTATCGGGACCATTTTGTTTCCTCTTGCCATTAGGTCTTTAGCTGCCAAGTACATCCATCTTTTTTGTTACAATCACATTGGAAAGAAAGAAAGATTGAGAAAACGAGTGAGTGAACAAATGCAAGAGTGATGGAGCGAACTCATGAACGAGCAAACAAGTGAGCAAAAGGAATGAGCAAACTAATAAACAAACAAACGAGAGAACAAACAGAGTGGTTGATTAGACCTTCAGTTTTCAGCTGTATTACTTTGTTTTCTATCTCTAGTCCCCAATTCTCTCCCTTCCTTTTTCTCCTTTTCGGTCAGTAAGAACATGAGCAGTATTTGCTTCAGCTACTGTGCCGTTAGCACATTTTTGTGCTGTTGATGATTTCACCTGGCTCGCAGAGATAATGCATAATTTAAAGATTTTAACATCAGCATCGCTTGCTGCACCGCTATAATTCTTGCACATTAGTTGCAGTCTACCACGAAGACTGAGGCTGGGATTTATGCTTTATTATAATCGTTTGAAATACAGCTAATTAGCATGATTAGCATACCATAAAAACGCATGTTTCTAATCGGCCATACAGCCAAATTCTCAATACAAAATCAGTGTGCTAGTTAATAGAAATAAAGTTTTAGTTGGAGCCATTAGCATACAAAATATTATCTCTGTTCCCCTGATTCTCTTTACTTTTAATGGGAAGTAAAAAAAGCCACTGACCTCAAAATAAGCAAAGAAATAAATAAGGCTATTTTAATTTGCTTGTTCAGTGCTCCAGGGATTTGCATTGGCCGGAAGAATACAGAATATGTATGGTCTTATATATGGACAAAAGGAAAAACTGGCATGTGCTACAGCAGGCAGATGGAGTTCAGTCATCAAATTCGTACAATGTGCTTGTTTTTCTCAACTCTGTTTCCCTAAAAGGCAATTAAAACACTGCAGGTGGGTGCTAACGGCTGGGAAACTCCTGCAAATTTTAGCTCTTGGACTTATCGAACATCACTGCTGCTCTCATCATTGCCAGACAATTATTTTTGTTTTATGAGAAAGTTGGAAAATCTATTTTACTCCCACGTCTAACTCTATCCTTTAGGATTATCTCTTTTAAGCCGTATCCTCAGTGGAGCGCCTAATTATTTGGCGTGCACGCCATACATGCCAATATTTGTCTTTTTAATTACATTTTTTTTATATTTTCTATGTACTCGAATCAAGCAAGCATAGTATTTTTTAAATAACTATCAATAGATGCTGTATTTTTTTAATATTGAATAAATAAATTATCTGAAAGGCTATTATGCTTCTTAACGGTGATTTTTTTTTCCCCTTTTTTAATCATATAATGAATCTTAGAGGCCTACAAAGAACTGCTTCTGTATGGAGCAGGTTGCCTAATTGGGGTGCTATGTTAAGATTACATGACCATCTGAAAGTTGTTTATTAATAATTTTATTCGGTAGACCCTGTTTTATAGATACTTTTGGAATAAATGAATAGTGATTTACCTCAAATAAAGCATTGCTGCAATGGCTTCAGTAACTGTAAATATTTGAAAAGCTTTGCATGATGATGATGATGATGCTGCTGCTGAAATCTACTGTATATGTGCACTTCCAGTTAACTGTGCATGTTCCTTCTAGAGAACAAAAACTGGGATTTTAATTTCTAAAGCTGCAATATTCCCATTCATTTGTATACAAATAGTTTTCCCACTTTATAATGTCTCTGGTGCAACTTTAACTCTTTCCCCTCCATTGACAGACATGTCCATCATTTATGAGAACACTTCCACGTCATCCAGCTTTCTGTGTTTTCACTGTTATACAGTAGGGCTGCTATTACATCTTCTGAAAGAGTACAGAATCTCTTGATCAAAAGACAGGCGACGAAGAATAAGCGAAAACAGAGATAGCATATGTAAGCAGATGCATATGTAAAATCATGTGATCATCATCATTAAAAAGCATATAAAACTGTCAAAACTGCCTTATGTTACAGAATGAAATGACAAGCTATAGGACTGTAAAGCTTTGGGGGTGTTGATGGATGTTTTGATCATCATTCTGAATTCTATCCGGATGTAGTCTTTGACAAAAACATTTTTTTTATTTTTTTTTAAAGGTGCCATGTGTAAGAATTGAGTAAAAATATCTAAAAACTGAGCTACACGCATCAAAAGAATGAGAAGAAATAAGGTTGATGATGTCATTAAAAAAATGACAAGTGATAGTGCTGCAGAGATATTAACCTGAATTGGCATGCTAAATTACTAGCCCCGGCCCGGCAGGTGTCATAATACCAGTTTCGGCCATGGGAAGCGGTGTGCGGGCGGGCATCATAACCACCAGCCAAACTGCAATACACAAATAACTCGCACGGCTTGTGTGTGTACTTGAACCTGATGTCAATCGTGTGGAAAGTACAGCCCACTACTACATTTCAGTTCAGGGAAGAGTTAAAAAAAAATGATTGGTCGATATTATTCACGAGGAATACTGTACATTTTGGTAAGTTTTAGCATACTGTATCTTTCAACAGTGTTTGTGTTCTTTTACCATTAGCTAGTAGAGATGATCGGTTCACTTGCGCTAGGGATCTGTCGTGTAACATTTCCAAGCGCCAAAACGGTATTTATTGTTTGAATTGCCTAAATAAAATTGAAAGAATCTGAGAGCTGAGATTTTTTATATATCATAACTAACCTGCTCTGTCTAGTCTGTCAGTCTCCGTGTCCTTTTCTGTGCGTGACAAAATTGATGTGTGGCGTGAAAGCGTGTGAAAAGTGTCAATTGCGTGTCTTCGTGAGAGTTGGCAGCTCTGAATGGCGCTAGCTTGGTCAACATCAGCGAATGCTGTCTGTCAAATTAATTCAAACTAACAATAAAAATGGAATATAAACAAAACGAATGCCGTAAAACTTCAAATAATAGCCCGGGCTTTTATTTTCCCATATCGTCGAAATGCACCGGCTTGTATTTGAGACAGGCGTCTATGAGGCGGCCTTTATAATTTAGTGAAGAGATGTTATTCATTGAGTCTCTAATCTTTAAAAATATCCAAATGCTCCACGTGAAACTGCGGTCTTCCAACCTTTTACTATCGTGTCAATTGATTTGATTAATATGCACGAGGGAGAGAGAGCAAAACAGCGCTCGCTCGTGTTGTTTGAAGACGTGAGAGTACGCGCAGCCGCGGCACAACTCACTTTCTGGAGGTATACTGCTCCCATCTGGTATGGAATATGGAGTATAATTTGATTTTTTTTTTTTTTTGACAGATGGCACCTTTAAAAAGCAAAGGGTCTGTTCTTTCTTTTGATATATTGCATGTTCAGATATATATACAACAAAATGTTCCGGGGGCCATGAAAGTTTCGTGAAAATGATCAGAAACGCTGGCGGGGAAAAGAGTTAATTGTATAATGTGTATTTAAATCCCTCTAGCTCTTTTGTCATATACAGTCTTGCTGATCATCATGGATGAATTTGATATTCTACAAAAGAACTTTCACTAAAATCCTTGATGATGCAAGTATAGCACAGATGAATTTGTCAGTGTAATAAAAGATGAAGTGCACAGGAAGATTTTCAAGCCGATCTAATCAGAGAGAAAAAGAAGTTCTTTGTCAATGAGATGTTATCTTTGAAGCATCTGCTACAGGCCCTGGGTTATTCTTAAAACTTAATGATGACAGGAAAATGTGCATACACTCTCATGTGAGTAGAACGTTTCTCCCAAGAACCTAAAAGCTGAGAGCACTTCGTGCACTCAAACATGTTTTCGGTAATTTTCTTCCCCCATTATCTGCCATGTTCATAATGGACTTTTGCATAAAATGTTCGGTTTAACCTCCAGTGTGCTCGTATTTGGTAACATCCAAGTGACATCTTTGATTGGCCAAATGGCACCAATTTAATAAACGTTTGGCTCTTTGTTTCTCTACCTCGGTATAGATGCATCTGTGCCACTAACAGACACACCAAAGCGCCTCTCCAATCCTTCAATTGTAGCACAACAGACATAATGACGTTTTAGAGCCAAAACTGCTTAGAAACTGAAGAGCTGTCCCATTTTAAAAGCTGGAATGGTGAGCAACACCAAGTCTTTTGCGAGCGAGGCCTCCCCAATGCATTCAAATTTAGACACACGTGCAAACACATACGCGCACATACTTCTCACGTTTTTCCAGAGGTGTAATGGTTCTTCCATCCTTTTAATGTGATGGACTAGCCTCTCACCGCAATATACTCGCTGTGTGTAAAAGCACTCGTTGGCAGCAGCGTCGGTCTTATAATTGTTTCTATAGGATGGACTGCACTATAGCTCAGTTCATTTTGAGCGGTGCGATTTGAGTAGCGACTGAAATATCGTGCAGTCAGCATAAAGGAGAAGTAAACACTGAGATAATGAAAGCAAAGCAAGCTGCCTCCTGTCGAGGACAATTATAGCGGAAGGGAATCTTAAAGCTTTTGTTGCAAAGAGGTGACAGTGTGGTGTTTGTGTGGTTGGAGCTTTAATTCTTTGAGGAAAAAAGTGTAAATTTCCAAGTACTATAGTACTTTCTGCAAAAAGCTTTGCTGAGACCAACAAAAAGTAATAATAATATGAATAATGTTTAGTGGTAGTATTTTTTTTTTTATTATTATACACTTTTATTTAGTGCTTTTATTTATTTTTATTTTGTTTTTTCAGGTTTAGTTTTGGAAATAAGTCAGGGCATGTGCAACATTAGAAATACACTACTACTACTATTACTACTACTACTACTACTAATAATAATAATAATGATTTAAGTAGTGTTGTAGTCAAAACCACCAAACCCGAGACCAAGACAAGACCAAGACCAGAGTGTATCGAGACCGAGACAAGATCAAGACTTTTAGGGGCCGAGACCATGACAGGACCAAGACTGAGGGAGGGCAAGACCGAGTCAAGACAAAGACCAGCGCCCCACACTACATGACACAATAAAATGTGAAACATGATGAAAAGAGATTGATCTGAAATCTTCTCAGATTGATCTGAAAGATCCACATTCTCATAAAAAACAGAGATATTTAACACTCAAAGCTGAAATAAACCATCTTTATTTAATACGCCTGGGTGACTTCCATCATTTACTACAGAACGTAAAACAAGTCTCCACTTTTCTCTGCCTTTTATTAACACATGAATTTCATGAACATAAATACATGGGTGACAGGCAGCTGTAATGCAGCTAAAATGCATAATTAGCAATGACCAATGAGATACAATTACAAATTACCAATTACATACAATAAAAGCAATTAGTCAATATACTGGGAAATTAGTGATATTTTCACAGTTATGGTCTTGTCCATAGCTGTCAACATTGAACATTGAAAATAAGTGAGATTTCCCGGAATCCATCCCCAAAATAAGATTTTTTTTTTCTTTTACACAATTCTTACCCTCAAACATTAAAAATAAAGCACTTACCATTAAAAGTCTAAAGAGTTTATAACTAGCCTACATATATGTGAGAGAGAAAGAGACAGTGTGTCATTTAAAAAATATATATCATAGAAAAAGTTTAAATACTCTAATATCAGCTTATGAGGGAAACCGACGGACTTTAGTGGTGTTAGTGGTGTTTCGGAGGCTGAGTGCAGGAGATGATCTGATCTGGGAGAGGTCTGTGCACCTTTACCGATCAGAGCGCGCGCTGACACGGAGTAAAGCCTTTATTCTCGACGCTTCCGCACGAGCGTGTACACAAGATCGACAAGACCTCATTTCGCATGGCTGTGTACAGCTTTTTTTACAGCCGCGTCCGAGGATGAACGACTTCAAGCCGAATCTGTCCGAGCTTGTACGTCTCACACAGTCAGAGTGTAAAAATATGGGATATTTTACGGAAAATACTAAAACGGGAAGACAGCGGGAAAAAAAGCTAATATACGTGAGAAAAACAGAGAAATGGGAGGGTTGACCGCTATGCTTGTCTGGTCTTGAAAAATAACCCCGAGTCCATAATGTCCGAAACCGAGACAAGACCCGAGACCATCAAAAGACCGGTCTCGAGTACTACAACACTAAATTTAAGTAATTAAATAATAACTTAAAAAACTAAGATTGCTCAACCTTTCATGATTTCTATCTGTAGTATGTATCATTTTTAATTAAAAGTCAACCAAAATGAGCTTCTTGTCACGTTTAGCCTCATTTACACTGTAGTTGTTTTTGTTTGTTTTTTTCACAAAAAACAAAGGCATGCACTTTTTGCAATTTCATTTTCTTAGCCCGATTAGCAAATGAGAGTTTTATTACGTTCATGGCCCCTGCATAGATTAGGGTGACACTAGTAATCATGTCAGAGGTCAGACTCCTTAATTAATTGGATTCTGACTGCTGTACTGAATCAAACTAATAAAAAGCGGCTCTCAAAAACAGGATCATTATCACCGTAATTTTCTCTCCTGCATTCTCAATTACCGTAATGAATCGCTAACAAATGAGATGTTGCTCCACACCTATCAGAAACACATCCTGGAATTTAGCACATATCTCTGTTTAATCTCTTCACTTCACTAATAATGACTTTGGCTGGAGTAAATCTTTTTTTTAAAACACCAAGCGTAGGCCTTGGATGTCTGCCAGGTCTCCTCCAGCAGAGAAAGGAGTCAAGAGCAAGTATAGCTTAAAGAAAATGAAGGATCAAGAGACAGGGGACGGGCGTTTTGTTTCGCATTCATTCGGGCTATCTGTTATTGCGTGATAATGTAATGACCACACGATGCAGCGCCGACGGCTCCCGTGAGCTGTAGCCGTGGGTATCGCCGATTGCCATTAATCTGAAAAGCCACTCTGCGTGATGAAAGCATTAGGGAGGCATTTCTCAGTCCGTCTCCTTCTTATTAGCACTGTGGCGAACACACCGAATGATTAGAAAGCGTCTGATCTTTGAAAAAAGCCTGTCGTTTATGCTAATCAGGCCTTCTGATGGACACTGCAGGCCAAAATGTTCCCTCACCAAAAACATGGAGCATTGCAGAGCCTCTCTGTGCATCTCTTTCAACTTTATTGTCAATTTTTCGAGACTAATTTTTTGTAAAGAAGTTGTGTAGTGTATTGTAACTTCTCTTTTCTTCTGCATTGCATGCATGTTTTAAAGCCCCGAAACAAATCCAATCCCTGTTTCTCTCCCTTTCTCTTTCTTGGCGTGACAGCAGTGAACAAAGGATGCAGAACAAAGTGCCGTCATTTGTTGAATTTCCTCATTACTGAATGTTGACGAGATCATTCACATCATTTTCTTTTTTTTCCCTCAGTAATAGAGAACCCTGAAAGTCATTTACTTTGAATCTAGCTTCAAACACAGCCACTGTCGTCTAATTTGAAATAAAAGCATTTTGGACTTGCGTCAGATGTTAACAAACGTATAAACGCTACTTATTATCCAGAAATCTTCAAAATATCATTTTATTCAGTGTACTTTGCAGTACATTAGGTTCAAATCTTCTTTACTAGCATCATTTTTCAATGTACATTTGAGTTATATGGGCTCACATGTCGTTCCAAACCTCTATGACTTTCTTTCCTCTGTGTAACACAAAAGAAAAGATGTTTTATTTTTTTTTAATCCATGGAAGTCAGTGGGTTTCAAAGCAACACTTGACCCTCTGACTTCCATTGTTTGGGCAAAATCTTATATTATATATTTTGTGTTTTGGAAGAAAGTCACCTCTTTAAGCAGCACAGAAACCAAAATGCTGATTTAAAAGAGTAGTTCACTTTAAAGTCCCCGTGAACCGGAAGTTGCAAATGAGTTTTCTCCAGTGTTGTGACGTATTTCGGAGAGAAACGGAATACTAAATGAGGCAAAATAGTGGGCGTGGCTTTTTTTTCGAACTAGCACCTGATTGGATCTAGAAAAATGGGTGTTTCATTCTGAAATGGAGGATGACGCAAGTTTACACACGCTGTCAATCAATGCTCGCTCGGCGCTCGCAAACACACAGCAGCTGTCAGTTGGAGGGGCGTGGTTATGGATGTTAAGGAGACACCCAAACCTTAAAGCCTGTGTCATCGGGCAAGGTCCTCCAATGCAGAGGGGAGGGGCATTTTCAAACTTTGATTAAAGATTACGAAGCCAAAAAAATGTTTTGTGTGGATTGACTTGCATGAATGAATTGTTCACCACAAAACGATCAATTTAGGCAAACAAAGTAAGTATGGTCAATTTTGATTTCATAGCGACTTTAAAAAAAAAAAAACAACAACAAAAAAAAAACTTTTGCTAATAATTTACTCTCTCCCATGTCATCCAAGATATCCATGTCTTTCTTTCTTCAGTTGAAAAGAAATTAAGGTTTTTGATGAAAACATTCCAGGATTTTTCTCCATATAATGGACTTCAATGGGAACCAAACGGTTCAAGGTCCAAAAGACAGTTTCAGTGCAAACTGCAAACTGTTCAGAGGGATTTAAATGATTCCAAACGATGAATAAGGGTCTTATCAAGCGAAACGAAAAGTGAACTTCTCCTTTAAAGAACCTATAATAAGAAGAGTTGAACCTAAGATGCTGCAAAGAACCATTGACAAATCTTTATTTTTAAGTAGTGTTTATACAATGTAATCATCTTACACTGTCTGAAATGTTATTAATTCAAATCAGACTTCAGTTGTGGTGTTTCTGAAATGATGACAGTATTTTTTAATTCTTGGCATCTTTGTTTCTTTACATGGAACCTTTCCACTCCACAAAAGTTTTGTTATTGTGTAGACTAGGTTATTAGACTTTATAAACGGTTCTTCACACCAAGACAAAAATGGTTATTTTAAGAACTGCTCAGTGAAAGGTTATTTGCAGAACCAAAAATGGTTCTCCTGTAGCTCTGCTTTTTTTTTTTTTTTGAAATTAGAAAAAAAAAAACTTGTGGTATCATGCTGTAAAAGTTGTAGTTCAAACTAATATTTTTAAGAGTGTTCATAGAGGATTTTTAAATAGAGCCGCCCGTAGAATAATACCCAAAAAAATTGCTGAAACGGTTTCAGAAGCGTAGCTGCATGAATAATTAGCTGAAGACATTTTGCAGACCTGAAAAGGTCACTTTGTCTCCTATGCTTCTTTATTTCTCACATTAATAAAAAGCAAAATCCACACATCACCTTGACCGTAGCTGTTTTCTGTCATCAGCATAGGCGGTTATCTCAAGGTCACATGCTTATTGTCAAATGAAAAGCTAAGGTTGGTCACCTCCCGTTTTAATGCTTTAAAAAATACAAGGTAATCAAACAAGCAATTAAGCATTATGGGAGGAAATAACTTCATGCTGTGCCCTTTGCAGGCTCCTTTCAGGTTTTACAGCTCTTCCCCAGCCCAGACGCACGCCAAACAGGAAGTCAGCATTTAAGACCACCTGCCATTCATCACTCTGAGAGGAGGAGAATGTTTTAAGGGTGGATCGGATCAGTAGAGAAGGTCAGCGTAGAGGTCAGATGTGTGTATTTTGCCGAAGCCTACGATAAACATCCATGTTCGTTTAAATAAAAATCAAGTTTAAAGAGGAAGTTTTAATTTCAAGTTTATAATAAACTAACTGATATTTCAAAGGGTCATAACTCTGACCAAACAGTCATGATTGCTTTTAGCAAATGGCTTACTTCATGTCGACTCTCTTGCTCCCATTTCTAAGCCGGTCATTTTGTGTTTGTAAAATGAGACGCCGGATGAATTAAAGCAGATGAGGTGATCGTAATTCAACACACTGCTGGAGCGCGAGGGTTAGGGCAGCAGCAGTCATGGGAATATCTGAACCATTTTTTTTTTTTTTTTCAGCTAATTGCAAGTGAGTTAGAAACAGTTGGCAAGGACATGTGGCTAGGGAGGCTTTAATGGAGATGAATGGAGTGCCATCCTCGTATTTCTATAGTCCACTTGCACCAATCAACTCTTCTGAATATCAAGAAGCCTGCTTTTCATCTGAAATATGTCTCATTATGCAGCTTGTTTATCGTCGTTTGTCCAAAATTTGAATTTCGAGCAGATTTTGTCAAGGTTGAGAAGTTCTATTTGCATCTTTCCAGCCTTTGAAGTTCCATTTAGATTCACATTTCAATTTGAGTTTGGTTTCAAAGCCTTCCCTTTACATCCATATTTACTCAGTTTAAAGGTATCAAACTTTCTTCTAAAGGTGTCTCGGTGTAAAAACCCATCCATCCGAGCTGACGCGGTTCCTTTCGTTTGATCACGCCGCTGTCTTTGTCTGGCCGGCGTTCTTGATCCTGAAGAGATTTTGTTTTGGAGAGAGCCGTTTTTTACACCAGGCACCTCGCAGAGATGGTGGAATCAAAAAGTGCCTTAGTCAGCTCACCACTCAGGGCAGGGGCTGATGGGAATGGGCTCTACAGCTCTAGGGTTCCTGTTACAGTGGATCACTTTCTCCCCAAGTCTCATTTCAATAGTGTTAGTATGCTGCAGCTCAGCAGAGCGCTCCGAGCAGAAAGCACACTGTCAGCACAATCGTCAGCCCCTGCTCCGACTCAAGGCCTCAAAGAGTGTCAACTCAAGACGTAGATGTGAAAGTATAGCGAGAAAGATAAAAGGAAAGGAGAAACGATGGCGATGGAAGTTCTAAAAAGTGAAAAGGTCAGATAAGAGAGGAGAATAACTGAAATTGTGTGCATAAAATGGTTAACATACCATAACAGCTGTTTATTCCTTCTTACATTTCTATTAATACTTTTATTTTGTTATTTTGTATTTATATATATATATATATATAAATATATATATATTTTTTTTAATGCATGTACACTACCCCACAAAAGTTTGGGGTCTATAAGATTTGTTTTAGAATTTTCAATATTCAAAGTCTCTTGTTACCAAGATTACTTGTATTTATCAAAAATGCAGTAATATTGTGAAATATTATTACAATGTATTGTCATTCTGGCTCTATTTTAGTATATATTGTTTTCAAAAATCATATGATGCCAAAGCTGAATTTCAGCAGCAATTACTTAAATCCTCATTCACATGATCCTTCAGAAATCATTAGAATATGTTGATTTTCTACTCAAGAAACACTTCTTATTATTACCGGTGTTAAAACAGTTGTGCTGCTAAATATTGTTTGTGGAAAACGTGATAAACATTTTTTGGGGGGATTGTTTGATGAATAGCTGAGCGGATTCAAAAGAAAAGCATTTTTGTTTGTTTTTTGGTAACATTTTAAATATTTTTACTGTCACTTGATCAGTTTAATGCATCAGTATGTGTAATGTATTTCTTGTAATTAGTTACTAAAGTACTTGAGTATCTTTTGGGCTACTTTGTAGTTTTACTGAGTAATTTGCATGGCACCTAACTTTCACCCAAACTTGCAAACAAGGCTACTTTACGTGAATGTAAGTGCATTAGCAGGTACTGTAGTTGCTGAATCTCAGGAGTTTGATTTAGGAGATGAAGTCATGCATGCATTCGCTGATGAAACCAGAACATGCAGTGCAAGTAGACTTTGATTATTTAAATTTACTTAACATTATTTTATTTAGCTGCTATGTTGACAAGACCATTTTGAAGGATGTTGTTTTACTTGATGCACTTGAGCTTGACTGAGGCTGTTGTGTCTTCCTTGGTATATTGTAACTTTGAGGTGTGCAGTTGTATTTTGATTTTAGAAAATATCAACTGTTTCTTATTTTTGCTGGTATGTATCTTAGGTGTTGAGGACTAGTGCATATTTTGACCTTACATTCAGTATGAGTAAAATGCTTAAATGCTGTTAAAATCAAATACTCTTTTTTTACTCAAATCATATTGGAATTGGTGACTTGTAACTAGTTGTTTCCGCTGCAAGGTATCTGTACTTTTACTCAATTGTGGTTTCCAGGTACTCTTTTACACATCAGGAAAAGATCAATTCTCAAAAAAACATTATTAGTTCATTATTCTGAAATTCTTACTTGTAATATTAACATGTCAATGAGAATTTGGTTGGATGTCCAGATTTTGATACACCATTTTGATATGTTCATCACACAAAGCTATAGCTTCGGGAGAGTGATTTTATTCTTCTTTGTGTGTGTGTTTGTGTATTTTGGCAAAAGACTGGCCTCATTTTTGTGCCTCATGGAAGTAAGACAGTCATACTGGTTTGGAATGACATTAGGGAGAATAAATGATGACAGAATTTGCATATTTAGGTGACTATTCTTTATAGAAACAATGGTATGGTCTGCACGACAGCCGTTGTGAAAAACGGTGCTCATGTGACAGCATATTAGACCAGGAAGGTAAATTGATATGTAAATTGAGTGCGCGACTCAGAGAATAAGGAAATATGAACCTGAAATATGCTAGACCTTCACATAGAGCGAGAACAGCTTTTTTCCCCTCCTGTCAGCAGAGTACAATAGCAGGACCAGCCTAACCGAATATCTCATATCTGTCTCCTCTGTGGGGCAGAATGTTCTGGAGAAAGAGAGCGAGAGTGCATTAGGCAACACAAAGTGATTTGTCCTCATGGTGTTCAGGCCGTACTGAGAGAGCAGAGACCATGCTGAACAAAAGCAAGCAGCACTAGCTCATTTATTGGAGGAACACTGGAAGATTGGAGTCGTTCATCAGGATGATGCTCACTGCTTTGTTCGTCAAGGAGAGACGTTTTGTCAATACAAGATACTCTTTTTCTCATTAGATTCCTGAGAGGCCTGTCAGCCATACAGACGTACAGTGAGAACAGATTCAGAAGATTTGTGCTCCTCAATATCCGCATACACACTACGTAATGGAAATGTATCTTTCCCATTGACGTATGCAGCATAGAATCCGCACAATTTCATCTAATCCATCCATCTATCTATCCATCTATCTATCTATCTATCTATCTATCTATCTATCTATCTATCTATCTATCTATCTATCTATCTATCTATCTATCTATCTATCTATCTATCTATCTATCTATCTATCTATCTATCTATCTATCTATCCATCTATCCATCTATCCATCTATCCATCTATCCATCTATCCATCTAGCTATCTAGCTATCTATCTACAGTATCTATCTATCTATCTATCTATCTATCTATCTATCTATCTATCTATCTATCTATCTATCTATCTATCTATCTATCTATCTATCTATCTATCTATTTATCTATCTATCTATCCCCAATGGCTGTCTCTCTATCATATATTCATCCATCTAATATCTTTCTATCTAAACTCATGACAACCTATAAAATGACATGGTAAAATACCTTTATTTCAGAAAGTAAGATGTTAGAGTGCTGTAGATATAACTGTTGTACTTTTAAGCATTTCTGTAAATGGATGATGGTATAATTAGTAGGGCTGGGTAATAAATATCGATTTCTCGATATTAATCGATTCTCCTTTTTACGAACCGATGTCGATTCTTAAATCTCAAGAATCGATTAGTCATCCTGTTTCATTTGAATGAATGGGACATTGCATTGCGCATCCAAAAAAAAAAAAAATCGCAATTTGAGAAAAATGGCCATTTATTGTTACTGATATCCAAAATAACCGATATTGAATCGAATTGAAATCGAATCAAATTGCAAGCTTGTGAATCGAAATCGAATCGAATTGTGAAATCTGTCTCAATACCCAGCCCTAATAATCAACCTAACAAAACGTTGGAAAAATGTATGCAAAATCAGTGTCACAACACACACTCACAGTATTTTAGTGTGCACTTGTCACATACCTGACAGCATAGCTTAGTGCTATAATAATAAACAGCTGTTATCTTTGCTGATATTTTCAAATTTTTCAGATTGCATTCATAAAACAACATGAGAAAGTTACAATCTTACTGTAATGAATGGCGTGTTTTGATGACCTTTGATGTTCTTGTTTATTTTACACATTTTTCTTCTTTTTTTTTTTTTTACATTTACATTTATTCATTTAGCTGACACTTTTATCCCAAGCGACTTACAATTGCTATATATGTCAGAGGTCGCACGCCTCTGGAGCAACTAGGGGTTAAGTGTCTTGCTCAGGGACACATTGGTGTCTCGCAGTGGATTCAAACCCGGGTCTCTCACACCAAAGGCATGTGTCTTATCCACTGCGCCATCACCACCCCAGACAATGAGAAGAAGAGTCGAGGTTTCCACAGTCACACACACACATGTGCACAGGGGGATCCATCCGTCCAGCCAATTAGTGGCGTTTACATGATGACAAGCTTGTGTTTGATTCAGCCAAATAAAATCTGCATCAAACAGAAGTGATGGAGCATGATGAACACTGGGAATCGACTTCACTATGTGGTGTATACACATGTATGTGTGTGTGAGTGAGGTGTGCTTGCCAAAGACTGAATCAATCACACAATCGCAGCTTCAGCCTGCCAACTGGCCATGGCTGGGCTCCTGTGACCCTGGCATGGGCGGCCCCTCTCCTCATCATTACTGCCAAATTAAGCCTCCAGCTCATCTGTCTCCCTTCTGCCGACTCTTATCACAGGCTCGGCCGCTCCCTCGCCGCACCGAACGGAGAGCACGCTTATTACGGGAGCCTTGGAACTCTCCCCAAACCAATTATAATCAAAATATGATTTTAAAATGTACTAGTCCTTGATTGTAATGAGAGAGTTCTACATTTCCGTCTCAGATTAGCTGTCATGAGTGATTCTTACTTTGAGACAAATTACCAAGGGGAGTTTAGGCTTAGGAACAGGGGAGAAGAGAACCTGAAGAAAGGAAATGTAATTCCCTCATAGCTTCGCTCATTAAAGCGTAATGCTGTTTGCAAAGGAGCATAAAAGATTAGGCAGTTACATGTGGGAAGATGCGGAGGCTGTTTCGGTTCAAGAAGATCTTCAGTCAAGCATTCTCATGACCTGCTGTAAGGTACGGAGGAAAATAAATGGGTTTCTAGACATATTAGACACAAGGAAAGTCAGTTCTTTTGGCGTACATAGTGGTAACACCTCCAGCAGTATTTTTAAAGAATTTCTCCTAACTAATTGAAAGGTGAAGGATTTATATAGGAACCATAGGAAGGAACAATATATATATATATATATATATATATATATATATAAATTATGTCAAACTTTTTTTAATTCAATTTAATTTATTTTATTATTTTAACTACTGGCACCCTTCTTTTTACCTTTTATTTCTTTATTTACCACATCAATCCTCGACCACCCCTTTATTTTTATTCTATATTAAATGTAAGCCTCCTGATTTCACAAGGGAATTTTGAGCTTGCTTAGTCTCATATTCAAGCTTCCATCACATACACCAAGACAAACATGTTTAGGATTAGCAAGGATTGTATAAAAAGGTAAACTTGTTCACTTTAAAATTTGAAACTGCTATTATAATTTCATTAACACGTGCCTTCAGGAAACACACTTCAGGGAACTTTTGTTGTTGTTGTTGTTGTTGTTTTGCGTAAACTGCAAAAGCTATTAGTTGACAAATGACTGTGATGATTAAAATGTTCCAGGAGCTTTTATACTGGGTATGTTGCACTATATTGCTGCAGGCGAAGGCAGACGGTTTCAGAATCATACCCACGGAGACCCAGAACACCAGTGGGTATTTTTAGACATTCCAACGTGCCCTCGGAGACTACTCACAGATCTGCTAGTGTGCTCAACACACACACACACATATACATGCAAAGACAAACTTTTATCAGGGCATACACTTATTCAAACTCTTTAACACTTTTATTCATGTTTTAGGTGACAAACTCATTCAAACGCATTCAGCCTCATGAAAGGAACGTTTTGATAGTCTTTTCTTCCCTACTGTGATGTATATACAGCGATTGAAGCGGCTTCTGGAATGAGAAAAAAAAATGTAGGGCGGGTTTGATTTCGTCTTACGGGAATTGATTGGATCGTAGGAAGTTGGGCGTTTCTAACTGTAAATGGAAGCAGGAATGCTGCATTCTGTAGAAATATAAGAATCTTGAGTTATTATTTCATGGTGACTTTAAAGTATATACAGACTGGAAAACAGTGATTAATGTTACAGCTGAGTCTATTATATGAAGGAAACTTCATCTCCTTCAGCAGCATGGAAATAATCGTAATCTTTTCCTCACTCTCGAGTCCTGAATGGCAATTTTATGGCTGGTTTATAAAATACACCTTTTTATATGTGATGTTTTTTATCTTTTTTTATGCATTTCAGACATTGTGGCTATATCAAAGCGAAGCAAGATCCAGATGAAGAAAAAATGCAGTTTCAGAACGGGAGAGGTAAGGTGGCCAAAATAGCTTGCACACAAACACACAAAACACTCATACATAATGGATTGTCAAAACAAATGGTTGTTTTTAGAGGTAACATAAATGTAAAAGGTCTCTCTTCCAGGATTGAGAGTGGGATATAAATCAAAAACTCTCATGCTCAACCTCACTGTGGAGTTTATCTTTTCCAACATTTTTAGGAGACCGTTTGGGTTTACGGTCCAGTCGTGTCTTGGCTTTCTTTTGGACTCAAAATCCCTGTGTGAAAAACATATGTGATCATTTTTCTTCTTCTTATTGCAGTGAAACTGCCAGGAAGCAGGACGTACATTCACCCCCACACTTATGAGGACCCAAATCAAGCCGTCCGAGATTTTGCCAAGGAAATCGATGCCTCTAATATACGTATAGAGAGAGTTATAGGTGCAGGTGAGAGTCTGACTCTTCTGTTGACCAAATCGTGGAAATTAAATCACTTTGAATCATAAATATACATTATAGAAATGTCGCTACTTACATACTAGGGTTTGTTCTTCATAAAACCTTTTTCTGAAAGTTTTCAGGGCGTAAGTTGCAGTTCTTTGATAACGTATGTCAAAGAATAGAGATTTGTATTTGAGCCCTAATTATCCAACGTCTGCCGACTGTAATCCTCCCACACAAAGCTCCTGTTTGAAACACTGACCTATTAATACCGCATATCTCTGCGTCTGAACTTGCCTTTGAATTTGAAATCTCATTTTCCTCTGCGTATGGTTCCTCTGTGAGTGAATGTCTGCTTCTCCATTTAAAAAAAAAAATGTGTATTTTGTGCTTCTTTCATTCTTTCTCTGTCTCATTTCCTCTTTCTCTCCGTCTGGCTGCAATAGTGTTCATCGGAGTTCTTTCTTTAGGGATTTTGGAGATCTGAAACAATTCCATCTAGAAATGTTTTTAGATTGTTTGTGTGAGAACAGAATATACGTTTAACCCGACTTGTTTGGCTGATATGTTATCCACCACATAGCACAGCTTTCCCCAAACTCTCTCCGTGTCAAATTAAAACATCAAATCGATGGATGGATGGATGGATGGATGGATGGATGGATGGATGGTGGATGTAGATAGATAGATAGATAGATAGATAGATAGATAGATAGATAGATAGATAGATAGATAGATAGATAGATAGATAGATAGATAGATAGATAGATAGATAGATAGATAGATAGATAGATAGATAGAGACATCCTTAAATGTAATATAATTGTTTACATATTTTTAAAATGTTGTTATATTTATGACAAAAAACAATAATTAGAAAAATTAAGCTAAAATAAAGAAATATAAATTTATTTTAATATCTTAGTCAGAGTTCTAAAATCAGTGCCCAAAGTCAGTCAAGTGGACATTATTTATGCATATTTCCTCCAAAAATCTGTCATAGTCTGACACTGATGGAAGCTGTGTGTCGGTCCCTAGGTGAGTTTGGTGAGGTTTGCAGTGGCCGTCTGAAGCTCCCCAGCAAGAGAGAAATCTACGTGGCCATCAAAAGTCTGAAAGCAGGATACTCCGAAAAGCAGAGGCGGGATTTCCTGAGCGAGGCCAGCATCATGGGACAGTTCGACCACCCCAACATCATCCGACTGGAGGGAGTCGTTACCAGATGTAAGTGACTGACGTGCTCTTTCGTGTTCACCTTCACCCAAATAAAATGATCTATAAATGAAAATAACAATGGCTTTTAAAATGATCGACTGAAACATTCAAGTAAATATACACTGCATTATGAACACTGAGAGAAAAATAAGCTGTTCTCAAAGGGGCTTTCAGATTTCAATTGCACACTTGAGTTCATTGCTCAGTGCGTGGTTGAATGGCACAAGTGTGACAAAAAATGATTATTGTGACTACACCAACAACCTTTTTTCCGCCACAGTGGTCACAAAGTGTTTTCATGGCATTGTGATTAAAAGCCAGACGGAGGTGTGCTGTATACCCACTGATGTGCTCAGTCTTGAGGAGGACAGGAACAGAGCTCCACTGTTCCACCTGAATGGATCTGTTGAGTTGGATCTGACCACACAAGAGTAGTGGCTCGCTACAGCAGATGTTGCAGAGCAAGCCTAGATTCTCGGTTAAAGCTTGACTAAACATTCTTGCTCTAAATGTACCTGTTAATTGTTTACTTTATTTTTCATTAGGGAATGTTTGGCTCATTGGAAACTTTTCATTAGGGAATGAAATGCAGAACGTTAATGTTACGTTAAAATAATATTAAGTAAACTTAAGTGTTAAACGTCTTTTCGAATTGGCACATAACTCGATCTGCACTGTTTGTGTGAGGACAATTATGTAATTTGTTGAGAAGACGTCTATTACTTTGCAAATGGATTTTCACCTGGTAGATTATCTTTTTATATATATTTTTGTATATATATTATTGTTTCGGTACAATTAAGGTTCTTTTTATGTACATATTTTTGAATTAGTTTTTTTTTTAAATATATTTTCTGTTTAAAATTTTAGTTAAAGTTTTAGCAATTTTTTGTGTGTTTTGTCATTTCTATATGTTTTAATTCATTTTTTTTTTTTCGGTTTTAGTTATATTAGTACATCAAGTTAAATATATGAAAATGATACATGTTCTCTTGGCAACTAGCTGAAACAAAATGAGTTCTGTCAGTGACATTTGCACGTATGAATACTACTGTACTAGTATTTTGAGTAGAATGTGATAAAATTTAAACATCACGCTTTTAAACATGAAGTAGTTTCAGCAACATGAAGAACATTACAAATCAACCTTCTTACAACATTGTAAATGCAAAAGAACGTTGTATAAGGAATGTTACCTAACCTTTAGATAGCATTATAGTCACTTTCTTTTTTTTCTTTTTTTTAAATAGAGATTTTAATATTCTTACAACCAAAAGGAAATACTTTTTAGGACATAAATTTGTTATCTGGGAACTTAATGTGAGGCCACTTTCTTGCGGATTATATTCTTTGTGTTTGTTTTTCTTTGACTGGCGTTTTGCACGTAAATGTTTGTGGCCTATTTCCGTTGTCTAAATTGGATCTTAATCACAGACAGAGATAGACTTACACTGGGTTATGCGTGTTGGAAACCTTTAAGAGTCTCATTATCTCGTCAGTAATGGGGAAGAGCTTATCGAAGAACTTCAGCTTTCACCAGACGCCAAACAAAAACCCTTTCTTTCAAGTGTCATTATGACTGAACCAACGTCTGCGACTCTCCACACCTATAGAGCACAACAATGAGAGTATGCATATGTATGACTGCATGAATATTAATCATTTAAATAGTTAATTGGATGAGCTTTAAGTGTCATAAATATTCAGCAGTGCGCATATGAACAGCGAAGTCTCGACATTTCTTATTCATTTTTCGCTCTGTTCTCTCTAATGCGGAATGCTAATTTTGACCTTTTGTTAGCATTGGTTTGTGCAGTTTACAGAACTATTTTCTCTGTAAATCGAGTTTACTTTTCATTTTGAAAAGGCAGACGCTGCCTAATTGCCTGTCTTCCAGTTATAAGTGGTGTATTTATGTTCTGAGCAAATATCAGGGTCTCAGGGTTAAAGCTCAGTTCAGTATCTCTTGGAGCACGCAGACTATTTGGAAGAACAAAGTAGCGGTTTAAGTGAGTAATGCATTCGACATCGGGGTGCACTTTGACCTCTGTCTTCATGGAATAGACCGTTACTCTCTCTCGAAATCTAAAAAAAGCCTGATTTTGACAACGTCAAAGAGAGTTTAGGAAGATGTAGAGGGAAAACTTTGTCATTCTTAGAAACAAGCATGAGGGCATAGAAATGTACACTGCTTATGTTTACTAATCTTAGAATCTGCTAGATGTTTGTCATGTTAAAAAGATACCCTTGATTTGACTCTTTGTTATAATGTAAATACAGTGTAATACATTTACACTAAGTACTAAGTAATATTAACTAACAATACTATAGAGTTAGTGTTAGGATAAGGGTTTGGTTTAGGATTAGTTGCATGTAATTATGCTTAATTAGGGGTTCAAGCACGAAGTGCTGAAACCCTATTGTAATTGTATTGATTTTTATTATTATTATTATTATTATTCTCCCCTAAAACGCATCGTGCAGCCCAAACCGTAAGTGCTAGAGCTCTGAAACTTTGTCAGATGGTAGTACAAAAATCGAGGAGAGGTTATCAAATTATGAGCCCGATTGGCCCATAGGTGGCGCTATAGCGACCAATTGCGCGAAACGGCTCATAACTCCTAGACCGTAAGTCGTACACTCAAGTGTCTTATATCATTGGAAAGCTGGTCACCTGACGAAAAAAACGTATATCTCCGATTTCATTTCCGGTATGGAAATTTTTCCGCCATTTTCAATTTTGTCGAAAAACTACTTTTGCGAACTAGTCCCTGGTTTTTGCCCGATCGGAACCAAACCAGTGCAGAAATGTTCTCTGGAGTCTGACAATCAATAATTATCAAAAAAAATGTTGAAATTTCTATTTCCGTTCGCTAGGGGAAGCAAAATAAACGTTGTGGGAGGAGCCTATTTTACTAAATTGGCTATAACTCAAGAAGTAAATGAGATATCTTCACCAAACTCGGTACACATGTGTACGAGTTCAATTCGAGGTCACAGTAAAAAAATAGCGACGATTGAACACTAGGTGGCGCTATAACATGAAAAAAACATAAAAAGGGCTATGACCACATGACCGTTAGTCCGATTGACTTGAAAATTGGTATGCAGTGTCTTGGACCAAGGCCCCATGTATATCTATGAGGACATTGGCGTATGTAAAAAAACATGGCCGCCATCGGCCAATGAAGTTTGAGCACCTATGAGACAAGGTTAACGGAGGCCGATCGGAATGAAACTCGATGGGCATGTTCGACTCATGGCCCTAGAGGTCTGTAAGAATTTTTAAAAAAATCGGCCACTATTTGGCGCTAACGAGTTTTATGGCTCTGTAATCACGTGGTGTTGCGCATATCCCCACAAAATGCATATCATTTGATAGATCTCCTCATGATGAACAACTTTGCCTCAAGAACCATTGCTGTAAATCAAATCGTTCGTTAAATATTCACGAATATGTTAAAAACCTACTTTTGCAAACTAGTCCCTGGTTTTTTGCTCGATCGGAACCAGACCAGTCTAGGATAATTCTCTGGACTCTCTAGATCAATAATTATCAAAAAAAAGTTGAACTTTGTCTTTTGTTTTGCTATAACAGGGTCATTTACAAAAGGGGACATGACAAAATGCACCCAAAAGCCTATAAATCCTAAAGGAAAAGTCAGAACTTCACAAAAATTGATGAGCACATGTGTCATAGCTTATTCAACAAGCATGCAAAGTTTCATGGAGATCGGACTATAGGTGGCGCTATAATTGTTAAAAATGTTAAAAACAATATATACCCTATGGTAAATTGCCATTATTGAAACTTAAAACTTAATGTCTTTTGATGCTTTTGTGCTTAAAGGCCTTCAAGGCCTAAACTGCTTGAACCCCGCTAAATGCTGCTTGCAGCTTTAATTTACTTTTATTTCTACTGTAAGTACATGTAAAACTTCTGATCAAGCTATTTGACATATTCGTACATAAAAACTGAATTCACACTTTTGTATATTATCAGATATTATTTTTGTAATAATTTACAAAACCCTTGCTGTTTATACTTAAATATCTTAAAGGTCCCGTTCTTCGCAATTCCAAATACTGTTTTTTTTTTACACACGAAACATGGACAAATGTTATATTGCACACTGTAAACACATTCAAAGCTTCAAAAAAACATGAAAAATGGGACCTTTAATTTTAACTAAGCATCGTACAGATTTTTGAAGGGTAAACTGATAGCCATGTCACTGTCCATATGGCCGCATGTACTCTGGCCTTGGGGGTTGTGAATAGTTGCACGTATGACAGCGAAGAGAGGCAATTTCACAGATCACTGCTCAGCAGGTCAGTGGCTGCAGGGCCGAGGAGAGGGCAAGGGAACAGCAGGGACAACTCGCTAACCTTTAACTCCAAACAGTTATTCAAAACATCCATTTCTAACTGCTCTCAGCATTAAAATCCTTCCATTTTGGACAACCTCTAAAAACCTCAAATATATGCAGGGTAGTGTCTCAATATACCACTGCATGATCATTGATTAACTCCTTCGCTAATGGAGTCTGATTCATAAATCAGTCATTATTTTTATTCATTTCCATGAATGAAAAGATATTAAAATCATTTTATAGTGAATATATGTCATTGTATTTTTGCTCGGCTCTAGAATATTTCATTGGCACGCAGACTCTTTGGATGAATAAGTAGCAGTTTAAGTGAAAGCAATGCGTTCAATCAAAGGCTGCAGTCTCTAAAAAAATCATTGTAGAATTATGTTTAAAAATCCAGCAATCTCAAAGGACTACAAAAGAAATAGAAAAATATTTTAAACATACAATATTTTAAATATTTAAATATCAAACACACCTGCCTTTAATTTTCACGTGAACCTGAAGAATTTAATTGGTTGCTTCAGGTGTGTTTGATTAGGGTTGTAGATAAACTGTGTAGGACAGTCGATCGGCAGGAGCAGGGTTGGGCACCCCTGCTGTAAACCCTGATAAACAGCAGTATTTGACTACAATGTATTTTACTATTACTACTATACAGTATAATACTATTTATTATGACTGCGTGTATTTTACTACAAAAATGTAATATAAAATGAGTCAATCAAGTTTTAACTATATATTTTTAAATAAACAAGGCTGCCGCCAAATAGTCGACAAACCATTAGTTAACAAGAAGAGGCTTAGTCGACCAAATGTTAATTAGGCAGTAGTGAAAGACTCGCAAAGACCTCACAAAGACCTTTTAGTGACTGTTGCTATGTCCGACAAGCCATTCCACTTTCACGCCACATCATGAAAAATACATTGTGTAGCAAAGAGGACACTGACAACGTGTCGAAAGACAGGGCAGAGCATGTTATATTTAATATGAAACAAAGTCTGAAATTTCAAATGGTCATTTTTTTTAATTCAAACAATGAATACTGTTTTGTGGCTCTTTAATGTGTAATGACAGATGTGTAATGGCACCTCAGTTAAAGCTGCTCATGAACCATTCATATCTTCCTTCAAGTTAATTTATAGCAACAAATAAACATGAATGAACATCATAAGGAATGTTGTTTCAACCATGGAAAGACACCAGTACACGCCAGTTGCACATTTTTCAAGTTCAAATCCACCGACTATAATCTACTCTACTGACTGCTTTGTCGGACAAAATAGCGGATTCGGTGGATGGCCGATTATAACAGGGGTGCGTTTCCCGTACAACTATGTAGTTCGCTGCTTCACTACCATAGTATGATGCATCGTTGGAGAAATCAACTAGCTAGTCACGACTGTTTCCCGAAACCCACTGTCGCAAAGTATCGTTCAACCACGTGGGTTTCGCACGTGGTGGAGTAATTACTGCTTTCAATGAAACTGTTTGAGATCCAATTAACGCTAGATTTTTTTAATATAAATTACAAACATGTAATCTGAGGACTATTTCTAATTGTTCTCAGTTATTTTGCTTCATTACCTGACTCAATATTTGGCTCGTTCTTACATAGTAGAGCACGTTCGCACATGCGCACTCTTCAAACACATTACTTTAAATCTCTTGACAAACTAAAAGACGTAAATTGCATTTTTATTTAATCTAAATAAAAGGCACCGGTTGTACTGAATGTCAGCTTGCTTATTTTCTCAAGATAAGGATTTATTACCTCCAAATGTCATGCATATATAGAAACGATGCCTCTAACCACAGCTTGAGAGCTGTCGTTCAAACCACACAACTTTGCGATGCTGTTTGCGAATGTTTGTTGGAACGATTGTTTCGGCAAACACCGACTCGTTGAACTATGCTGATAACAACGGATCTTGCGACCATAGTTGGCTAACAATGCTTTCGGGAAACGCACCCCTGATCGTTAATACAGTTGGTCTATGTGGTAATTATGTCAGGCAAGACATCATAACATTCGCCTATAATTCATCAACCTCAAACATGGCTGATCATTCGTAATGATTATATTGTAGTAGCCTACAGATACGTTAGCCAGTTTGCATGGCCGCTAGCTTTAACGTCAATGTTAACCTAGATAAATGTGTGCTATTAATCGGTACATATCCATTTCTTCTTGCAGAGTACGGAAGCTGAATTAATACCACACTTACTGTGGTAAGTTTAACTTCACCTGCATTTCTCTCTATAGGCACATCTAATATACTGAGTAGATAATGAATTTGAGCCATCAACTTCATCTTTGCAGCCAAGAAAAAAATAGTGTATTAACACTAGAAGTGCCAGAATTCCAAAACTACTAGAACGGCCACAAACGGTCATTTTGACCGTTAGATTCAAAACAGTGTTTATTTCTTTGACGAATAATTTTCGTAATTATTTTCGTCAACCACATTTTTTCAAAGACGGAAACGAGACGATAACTAAATAAAAACTAGGTTTGAATGACAAAAACTATGACGAAAATGTTAGATAGTGACGATATGCGAAGCGGTCAATAGGCTAATAATAATAATAGGACTAGCAGAACTAGTGAACAGCCCATGCAGCAAAACAAACAGCGCAGGACAGGGCAGCAGAGCTCACCAGGATCATCCGATATGAATTGAACATCTGGATCCACCGTGTCTGATGATAGCAGCCGTCTCTTTTTCCTTGATGTGAACTCTGACTTTGAATCACTCTCTGATGATATATAGCCTATAACGCAAGTATTGATAACTGTAGTCTGGTTTTGTTTGCTTATTTCTGATCAACAACTAATGTAGAAATTTTTATAAAGCAAACACCACTACGGAGGTGACCGGACGGACCTTTCTGTTGACAGTTGAGAGAGAGAGACCACGATCAACCGCGGGATATTTAACAAAAAAAATATCGCGAAATTCAGTGCGGTCAATATGACCGTCTATGGCCGAAATAGGTAAATATGTTCATTTGTTTTGTTTTGCCTTACGTTTACGTAACTTAATTTATATGAAAATCATTTCAAATGAAAATACAGACAATTTTAGGAAAAGTCAGGTACCAGCAGGATTCTATTATTTTTTTTCAACAAAGTTATTGTAGATATACAATTCAAAACGGTCAAAATGACCGTTGTGGCCGTTCTAGTGTTAATAAATTAACAAACTGTCCAGACAGTCTCCTCTCTTTTTTTTTTTTCTCCAACACATTCATAATCATTACTTTTGCTGGTGTGCTGCAGAAAGCTTTATGCGTGTGCTTGAGCACTTAATTTATATTTTAAAGGCTCATTATTATGGTTTAGTATTTCGTATGTAGAAAAATGTTAAAAATGTTACATATAATACTCTTTTTCAGGCCTGAAACAGACCATTTTCCAAAATGATTCTAGTCTCCCGATGTTATCTTTCAGGGCTCAGTTTAGTAATGTACATAAAGACACTTTTGTATATGTATTTTTGTGTGTGTGTGTGTTTTCTGTGTGTTTTCTGCTTGTGGGCTCCCTGATCAACAAATCCAAAACAGTGGCCCAATCAGCAGCGCTTTATCAGAATCATGTTCCAAACCCTCCCTCTCACTGTGATTGCTTCCATTGTTATGTAGATGGTGGGTATAGTGCGACGAAAAAGAAATCTTTGGAAATAGCCCTTTTAATTGCCATCTCGTCATTTGTCAGAAAAGTTATGATCTTTCCGTACCTCTCATTTCCTCCTTTATGTGCCAACAATCGCCTAATCTGGAAGCATTCAATTTGGAGGAGGCTATCATCTCCTCGCATCACGCTCTTTCCACCGCAAAAGGATTTTCCTCCTAACGAAGTGGCTGCTATTTCGAGAAAGCATTCATTAAAACCGCCGCTCTTTTGTTTAGGGGACAATGAGAGTTTAAAGTCTCGCACAGACTCCTGTGTTAAATTGCGTTAACTCTTGTGATAGATTAAGGGCTGCGATGTACCTCCGGGTCTCTTTGCTGTTCTTGGAAAGGACTTGTAAAGCAACTCAGTGCTCAGTACATCATGTGTCATTTAGTTAAAACACCATTTGGAAAATCAATAAGATTGTAAAGTTGAAGAACAACGTCTTTTGGTCTTTTGTTCATAATCGTAGCGGGAGGACACAAAGTGGGCCGTCGGGTTATCAAACTGGTCAATATCTCTTTAATCCTATAAGTTAATACCTTGTAGATCAAAACCAGGAATATATGGAGATATAAGTTCTGCTGTTCACACAGTAACCGCTGTCGAAATAAATAAAACCGCTTTAATGGGGGTGTAAAATCAATACTCTATTTGCAATAAGGGTTCTCGCTCTGTGGGTGAGCCAGCATTGAGAATAGCCCAATCTGCTTGCCTGATTTGAGCTTGTTAAGGGGTGTCACTGCTGGGGTCCTGATGGGACGACTGCAGGCCACATGTAAAACCTCTTGTGTGCCGCTTTACACACAAACATATGTTTATACACAAGCATTCAAGCTGGTGTGCCTCCCTCCCCACACGCAATTACCCAATCCGCCTTGTATCTGATGTCACAAAGCAATTTTTTATTGCCTACACACACACACAAGCACTCTAGATGTCAAATCACCTGCTACAAAAGTCTGTTTCCTTTAATGATTATACTACAGTCCTGGTTAGAGCTAAATCACAGGGGCATTGCATTACACGGACGAGGTGTTATGTGATATTGATTACTTGAGTTTGTTGCAGGTATTCATTTTTTATTTATTTATTTATTTATTTATTTTATGGAACCTGCGATACAAACATGTAGGTCAGAGGGACTCCCCTGGGAATAGATTTTTCCGGGAATATTCCCTCATAAGTATGTATAGAGCTCAAGAGATTCTGTGCAAAATGCCTTTGACAGCAGCTTGGTGTGACAGCTTTATCTAAGTGGATATGTTTTTTAAATCTCTGTCCTAGATATCACAACACATGTAGACCTGGATCCAATCTGTTATTTTCATCGGAGACAATGACAGCTTAGTTTTTATTTCGGGCCAGTAATGGTCACATTTACATTTTACATGTACTGTATTCATTAATCAGAAACTTTTATCCAAGACGACAACAGAGCAACATCATAAACGATTCGCAATTTGTCTTTAGATGTTTCTTAAAGTTAGGGAGGGATCAGCAGTTGGGAAAATCATTCTATCAAAGTTTTAAAAAACAATGTTTGAGCTATTTATTAATTTACCATTACATTTTTTTTTTTGTTTGTTTGTTTTTTAAGCCACTCATGCTTATGCTCTGACTGTGCGTTCACACCGGACGCGAATAGCGCGTCAAATTCGCGCCTAGTTTGACGCGTGACCACTTTGTGTTAATTTGCGCATCAAGAGTGAAACTGACGATGAATGCTCGGTCGACATAAAAAAAATGGCCGCCAACGGTTTTCGATTTTGCGATTTTGAAAATCGAAATCAGTTGGCGGCCATTTTTTTATGTCGACCGAGCATTCATCGAGAGAGTTACCGCTCTGTATTTGCTCTGTAGAGCAGAACAGAGGCGTGGGGATTATCGTCGCCGTATTTGTGTCCACCGGACCCTTCGGAGACGAACCGTTTGGTGAGTTTCACCATTTGCTCGCTCCAGGAGCTGCGTCTGGATGACAGCCGCTGTCAGCTGTACTTCCGCCTGTCCCGCACCCAGTTTGATGACCTGTTGTCCCGCATCTCATCCATCTAATTAATCTAATTAAGCCTCCAAAAGTTATTAACCTGTCCTGTGATTTTTTTTCTCTCTCTCAAGTCCGGACACGAACTTATGCACATGTTGTTTGTCTTTACATCATAATAATATTTCATATAATCTAGATATGGAATAAATAACATTCATTACAAAATGAACATGTCTTGTATATTGAAATAAAGTTTTGAGTGACAAAATATTTGCTTTATTGTACATTACAACCACACGCATTTAGTCATATTACAAAATATTTTATTGAAGCATCCAGATACTTCACCACGTGAGCAAGCAGCAGGCTCCTGATTGGTTAACACGGTGCGAATTTGACGCCAAAGTTCAGATTTTTGACGGCAGGCGAAAAATTGAAGTCAAAGCCTAACGTTATAGTCCCAGCGCAAGCAGCAGCGGCTCATACGCTGACCGTTCAAATGGGAAACACAAATTGAGGAACAGCTATGTTCATACACAGCAGGGTATGTGAAAATGATCTTAATAATTATAAATCAAACAGCTTATCAATAAATCTTGTGGAATAACACTAATACCGGGAGAGCCGCGATCGGATTGGGTTAAGTTACTTAGTAAGGGGTACGTAACGTTAGTAGGATGTCGATTAACAAAATGTTTAAATATATTTTAAAGTACGTCAGTGAGCCTTTGTCTTGTCTCTTTAATCGTCTTATTTTACGTTATCATTATGACCAAAGAACCGTCAATATTTCCAAGCAATGTAGTTGAGAATGGGTCTCGCACATAGACGCTAGATCATGCCAATCATTTTCCCCTTGGCTTTTAGATTTTCTGGAAGGAAAACAATTCCTCTCCCCCGTCCAAACTTTTAGTATACCGTTATCAGATTTGCACTATCCATACGCACAATGCTTCAGCATGTTTCCCTCGTTCGAAAGCTTGCCAGACCTCCCGCGCATAGTTACAGTTGCTAAGACATGATTGGGCGTGGCTTAGCGAAGGATCAATTTGATGCTATTACAGTTCAAAAGTACTCCATTAACTGTATTTAGTGTCACCTTCGGGGGTGAAATCTTTGAAATCTATCAGAGTATGTAAATCTATAACCTAACCCTGGGTTGAAACTCTTACTCCCACACACACAAAGCTCATTGTAGATGGCTGCTATTCCAGTCATGCAGGGTTTACGAAGGTTTAAACATATTCTTCTATTTGTGGAAACAGAGCAGAAAGAGAAGAACAGGTCTGGATGGTGAAATCACAGAGATATGCCTGCCCTCTGTTCATAAGACATGTGATGCTAATGCAGGAAGCTATCAATGAGCTCTATTGTGCGCCTTTGAGATGGTGAGCACACATTCTGCACCGGATGGAGATGCTTGTGTGCCATAACCTTTTTGTAACTCATCAGGAAAATATGCCACATCAAATGTCCAGATGATCTCTTGATAACGCATGAATTAGAGGGGAAATTAATAAAAAAATCCCCTCAAGGTTGCCAGAGATTAATGTCAAGTGCGGATATTTCAGAGCTGTTTTCTGAAGAGCTCATAACAAGGAGTGTTTTATTAGTTAAACGCCTGCTGTAATCTCGGCTGACGGTTGTTTTAGCACTTAAACCCATGTACAAAATCAACACTAGATGACCTTTCAAAAAGATTTGCCAGAGTTTAGTCAAGCGTTGAGTATGAAATTAATTTCCTTGGTAAATTTCAGATTTTGAAACCAATTCCGATCTGGAGGACACCCGCATTAGAGTTTTGATATTTGTTAAAGGCACGTACGTGATCCTGTTACGGTTAAACCCTCACGTATGCCCTCGCAGTGTTTAACTACACATTCATCTCATGTGTTCTGTCTCTGGGCTCAGCTGTAGGCTGTTATGCTGAGGTCAGGGCCCCGGGAGGCCCCATAAGTTTCTCTGATCGGATCCAGTGCTTCGGCCACCCGCTCTTTCAGGATCAATGCCAGTTGCCGCTTCAACTGTCTTTCTGATAAAGCGGTCACACACACAGTGACATCAGATTGCCACCCGTCGCCGTGCCATTCCCAGAACACAGTGCGCCGCGGTCCGTTCGCTCTCTTTCTCCTTTCTGCGGCTGACAGCTACATTAGTCTGCCTCTGAAAAGTAAAAGCAATTGCATTTTTTCCCCCCTTTTTCGGTTGAGACATGGGGGGTTAGGTTTGGGGGGTGTCGAGGAAGGCATTTATCTCAGTGAGATAGTGATTTAATTTTAGGTGATGTATAGCCAGCCAGTTGCCGTGGTGATGCTCAGAGGGGGGTGATCAAACCTGTTTTTCACAAACACATAGAGGCATATACTTTATATGACTAGAGCACATATTTCAGTATTCCAGAGTGGAGATGTCCAGCACTGACCATTTATCATAACTGACACGGCTAGTGTTTACACGTCCCTGAGAGAGGTAGGAACAGCCCCACAACTTAAACACTAATACACTGACACACATTCTGTGTACACTAATGTCTTTTCTTTTTTGGAGTAGTAACTGTGGATGTTTTTTTTAGAACAAAAAAATGCCATTTCATCGTTTTTTTTTTTTTTTGTTTTTTTACCTCCTGATTTATTTACTACAGACTTTTTGCATCAATGTTGTTATTGTTAACTTGAACTAAATCTAAAATGATAATTTTCGATAATTGCGATTAAGCTGAAATAAAATCATTGTATCGCTTAAAACACCACATTGATCACCAAAATGACATATTCTGTTTTTTCCTAGAAAAAATAAATAAATGTTTGTCATGCCTTAAAATAGCTTGAATGTAACTCTAAAACCTTGCTTCATTCAGTATATGTGGTTCTATGAATATGCAAATTAGCCCTGACTCCACTCGCTCACTCCAGCTCCCAACTCGTTGACGTGATTGGTTACAAGGTAGTTTGTGACATCAGAAACACCAGCGAATTCAAACCACGTTTTTGAGACTGTCTTTGGTTCACTGCAATTTTAAGGAGAAAATACTCAGCAATGGTGTTGACTTGTGAATTTGCGCATGGTTTGCACATTAAAGCATATTAAAATCACCTCATAGATGTATAAACAATATTAAAAGCTTCATTTTCACCACAGGGGAGAAATCTAAGAACATTTGCTATGCCCCACCCTAACAGATCAGGGAAAAAAAATCTTAAGATTTCAGTGAATAATGTTTTTAGTAAAATGTACTAATCAAAATTCAGGACTGGAATGAATTATTACTGCATATCATTTTTATCTGCCATATCTATTAATTATTAAATAAGAAAAAAAAAATAATGCTTGAATTCTCTCAGAGGAACCTATTTCACATTTTAACGTATATATACTATATATATATATATATACTGTATATATTAGACCCATTTCTAAAAATGTTGGTAAACTGATTTTAATATTTGAATTTAAGAATGTATGAAATTGAATGCAATAATGCATTTTATTTGCTCAAGTGAATGTTTATCATTAACACATGTATCTCATCTGAGTGCTAACATAATAACCTATTTCCCTGCTATCTGAAGCACTGTATGCCCACTTAGCATCCAGTGTCTGTGTATGTATAAGCCTCATCTGTGGAGACCTACTTATGCGTTGCGTAGGTTTAGAGCCTTTTACAAAGACAAGCATGGTGTACACCACCAGAATCAGACGCACCGACTAATCAACAGGCACATTTGACACGGTCATATTACCCCAGCGGTCGCGTTTTGATTCGTTCCGTCAAAGCTGTACATGGACGTTTCTGAAATGAAACAACGGTTGCTAAATGGTTGAACTGTCTGTGACCTGTGAGTGATATATTTAGGTCAGAGGATTGAGAGGGATATGACAGAGTTTGTTAACCGGGACTCGACAAGCCTCTGGAACATTTTTCTGTTTATTTCACTCTGTCGCTTTATTTCAGATATCAGGTTGCAGATGATGCCCTGTGGTAGATTGGTGGCAGCAGAAGTATAACTTATGCCTATAAGTGGGAGTGTGTTTGTAAGACTGTTTGTAAAACTCTGTTTGAATCATTGTTGCCTTGATATTGCTACCTTGTAAGTGATCATTCATGTAGGATGTCTTCTTGTATTCAAAACATGCAATTTAACAGAAGATGCGTTTGGGGCGGCAGTGGCTCAGTGGTTCATGTGGGTTGTCTACGAACCGAAAGGTTGGTGGTTCAATCCTCGGTTCCACCTGACCAAGTGTCGAGGTGTCCATGAGCAAGACACCTAACCCCAGCTGCTCCCGACGAGCTGGATGGCTCCTTGCATGGCTGACACCGCCGTCAGTGTGTGAATGAGTGTATGAATGGGTGAATGTGAGGCAAATGTAAAGCGCTTTGGTGGCCATTAGGTCTATAAAGGCGCTATATAAATGCAGTCCATTTACCATTTACCATTTGTCGTCTGAATATGCTAGTCTGGTTTAACACTCACAGTTCATTGAATATATTGTAGTGCAACAATGCCCACCCACTTTTTCAGTGGCCATATTTCATTTTTTTTTTTCTCTCTTTAACCAAAACAACTAGCAATGAGGTGAATGACAACATTGCCAAACTTTGGTTTGAAACAAAAGTACAAGGTACATTATAGGTAGGTTTCTTTACTTACAGAACACATCACAAAACAGTTTGACTAGCAAAGCCATGCTAACATGTAGCTTAGCTAACATGTTGATCTCTAATGAGAAGCACCAGCAATAGATAGACAAATATTGTTTGAAATAGTGATGGAACTTTTACTAATAATAAAATGTATGTCCACATCCACTTTTTAGACTAGTTGGCCAGTTGGGTTCTGTTTTAGCATTTGGCTAACGAGAGCTACTTTTGGAATAAGCAGCTTTTACTTTTGGATCCGTTGTGTCAGAAGTACAATTATAATAAGCAGCTCATAAGGTTTCGAAACATTTGTTGAAATGAATGAATTTACACATGTTATGATTACAATGTCACATTTGGGAGGTTGTTTCTCAGGTCAACTAATAGATTAATGCTTGCGGTTGTGGTGTGTTCAGTTGACTGACTAATGTTGTTTTCTTAGTTTGGGGTCTGGAGCTTTGCCTCAGTCATTTGTAAAACAAACGTTGTGTACTGTTGTAGTGTCTGGACAAATCAGAGACACACAAATTAGTCATTTATATTTAATGAATAATCCAACAAATTCACTCTCCCAACAATGTTCTGTGAAACTTCCCCCACAAATGAAGCCAACTCTGGCAGGGAATTGTCTCCTAATTCTTGCTAAATAAGAAGAAATAAACCCTTTTTAATATATATATATATAATATGTGTATATATGTATATGTGTATGTGTATACATTATGCATGTGTATATGTAGGTGTAAGGACCCAGATAGCAAACTGACATTGAATCAACGTGGAAATATGACATAGAAACAATGTTGATCTGACATTGTTTTGCTCATCGAATTAACGTTGAACCAACGTCAGACGCGTCATTCTTTCAAAACTAACGGAAAATCAACTTGAAATCAACGCGTTGTTTCAACGTTATGAAAGCAAACCAATTTTCGATTTTCATTTAGCTTTGAAGAATGCCTCGTCTGACGTTGGTTCAACGTTAATTCGATGAGCAAAATCAACGTTGTTTCAATGTCATGAGAGACGTCGTTTCCACGTTGATTCAATGTCAGTTTGCTGTCTGGGGATACTTATGCCTGTATATGTGTGAATTTTAGAGTAGTTAAAATGTTAAGTCTAGTTCATAAAGTCTTTTTCATATCACACGTAAAGTTGTGTGTGTCTCAAGCTCATATCTGGAGTCAAAGATCTTGACTACTTGCTCTTAGTAGTATTTAATAAGAAAGACATTTCCCATGCCCCGGAAATGTACATTTCAATTAATTAATAACAGGATGAACCGAATAATTGGTTGTAACGTTGATGTAGCTACATCAAGTTCACCCGATTAACTGATTCAAATATTCATAATCAGTTATAACAAGTTATGATTGATTGTTAATATTTCACAGAGCTAGTTTGCAACACCGTTTACTCAAGATTCCATCACTGCTCATGCCCACCACAACAGGTGTTGTGCCCTCTCATCGGCTCTCATTGACTGTCCTGCCCGCCCATCATGGCAACAAAGCTCTCTAATTGGTTCTCAGTGGATTATCCGGGGTTAATTAACTGCTGTCTTTGATGGTGGAAGGCTCTGATGAAGGTCTGTCTTGCTGAATAATGGTGCTGCCCGGGACAGAGGCTGAGAGTGTGGCCAGGGTTTCGCCTCCTCTCTTCTCTCCTTCATTCCTGTGTTTCAGCATCTCAGCTATAAAGGATTAATGACACCATTACCATGATTTATTTCTGTATGGATTTGTGTAGAATCATCAATCTGTTAGGGCATGTTATGTTTTTTTTTTCCTTCCATCTAGGCTGGTGGTAAATCTTGTATTTTTGTCTTCTTTTTTTTTTTTTTTTTTTTATGTCTACAGGCAAGCCCGTGATGATTATTACAGAGTACATGGAGAATGGATCGTTGGATACTTTCCTGAAGGTGAGGAAGGCAAAACGCCCGTGGCACAAGTCCACACCGATATTCACATGCCATTTAAGATGCTGCCTTACATTTAATTACCTACAGCCAATAAACGAGCATCGCTCAAGGGTATAAGCCACGGATACCTCCCTGAAAGTCTATTACTGCAGGGAAATTAAGCATGGAATGGATGCCTGGTTGAGGCAGCACGGATTCAGTTGCGTACTGTCCATTAGGGCTCTCGTATCTTGTCTGTTGTGCAGCGAACGTTCCAAGGTTGTTATAGTTTGGTTCAGTTTAGTTTTCATTTCATTCTGTTGCATTTTTATATACTTATTTTTGATTAAATATTTTCTGTTTAGACTCAACAGAATATTCCCATCTAAAATGGATTTTGCATGGGGACATTCGCATTTTTCAGAGTAATGGTTGAATTAAACTGCATCATGCACTATATTGCAATTTATTTTTACAGTTTTGTTTCAGTTTATTTTTCATTGAAAGTTTATTTTTTATTTATTTACATTAAATATTTGTGTTATTATTAATATCTAAAAATGTCTGTCTTTTGGGCCTTTGAGTTACACTTTATTTTGATAGTTTACTTTTGACATTTTACTAACTATAAGTAACTTTACAACTACATGACAACTAACTCTCAATAATTTGCAACTACAGTAGAATATTAGTAGACTGTTAGGTTAGGGTATGAGTTATAAATATGTAAATAAATGTGCATGTATATAAATATAAATAAATAAATGTGCATGTACTTGTAAAGTTACTTATACAGTAGTTAGTAGAATGCCTGTTGGAAGACCATCAAAATAAATACTAATAGTTTAATTACTGGCCGTTGTCTTGTAGTTGCAAAGTTACTTACTGTATATAGTCAGTATGTCTAAAGTGGACTATCGAAATAAAGCGGTAGCCGTCTTTGTTTTAGTAAAAGATAATAACGCTTGAGCGTGTATTTGAGTGAACGTGTTGCGAATGTGTCTCGTACAGAGACAGGAAGCGAGTAAATGAACTCGGTAGATTTATAATAAGGTTACGCTCGCTCCACCAAGCTGCCATAATGTCTCCTCTGCAATCCTCACTAATTTATTACCGCCTTTGTCACCCAGCGGATCAGGCCACGAAGTTTTATTACGCACAGCACAGATACGTTTTCCTTTAAGTCAGGACTCTTTTTAATTGCCTACACTTTGAGAAAATGAAAATGAAATCTAACACCCCCACCCCTAAAAACGGGCCTGTCTGAGACTTTCGATCTTTCTGCGGCGTACATAATGAATCCCATAAATACCCCCTTAGCCCACATAAAAAGCTAATATAATTATGGGGTCCGTTTTATGGCTAATAGCTCATAGTTCGGCCACCCAGCTACATGTGTTTAATTAGAAGACAGATCAGTTAAGCATCACTTACTAGTAGCAAAACAAATGATTTCTCTCTGTCTCTATGTCTGCATACTCTGCTCTTCCTGTAAGTAGTGTGGCTTCTGACAGTAGATTGATAACAAGCAGTCGATCAGGCCGGGCGATCAGTCAGCGGCCACATTTCACAAAACACAGCGTAATTAACTTACCCACATTATGATGCATGAAATACTATACGAGCGCATGTTTTCTGATTGATATTGCTCGGAGGTACAAAAGTGGGGTTTTAACAAGATTAGTGTACTGCCCAGATATGGAGATTAAGACATTGAGCTAATTGCTTATTGCGAAGACTGTTTTTGAGGCAAAATGGATGTCTGAGCTCTTTTGTTTAGCTAACAGAGGCACCAAATCCATGTGGTTTTACATTAATAAAGGCCTGTCAACATTATAGCAATTATGGCAGAAAGAGCTGTAAAACCAGAGGTCAGAGTCTTTTGCATAATGAATCAGAACTCAGAGCAAAACCTGGATCTGTGAAAATGGAGGGTTTGAAAAATGCATGAATCTGAATAATGTAATGTAGAAATTTTAACAGAAAGAAAATCTTCGAATATTTATGAGCAAATTAATATTCATTGTAATAATGTTTGATAATAATAATTATTATTTTGATTATTATTATTTATATTATTCCAGTGTGTGTGTGTGTGTGTGTGTATATATATATATATATATATATATATATATATATATATATATTAGGGCTGTGAAATGATTAATCGCATCCAAAATAAAAGTTTGTGTTTACATAATACTTTATATGTGTGTGTATTGTGTATAATTATTTTGTATATATAAATACGCACACATGCATGTATATATTTGCATTTATATACTTTTATATATATAATATATAATATATATAAAATTAATATTATACATGATTATAAATATTTGATATATTAATAAAACATTTTTCTTACATGCATTTGTGTGTATTTATATATACAAAATAATTATACACACCCCACACACATATATTATTTAAACACAAACTTGTATTTTGGATGTGATTAATCGCGGTATATATATATATGTATATATATATATATATATATATATATATACAGTATATATATATATATATATATATATATATATATATATATATATATATATATATTAGGGCTATGAAACAATTTATCGCGATTAATCGCATCCAAAATAAAAGTTTGTGTTTGCACACACTATTAATATAATATTTAAATAATATATAATAATAAAGATTTGTAAAATAATAAAAATGAAGAAATGTTGTAAGTTCATGATATCTGATGAATTAGCAACCTACTTATAGTGGCATTTGCATGGAAATAAAGGTTCCAGTTCAAACCACAATAAGTTTTGCATCGTGCTGCCAAAGGAGAACAGTTTAAAGTTATTTAAAACCTTTGTTTTCACAGTGTACACCACCTTTAAAATCTATAAAAAACTAACATGTGCCATCACTTTCTCTTGCAGAAACACGATGGGCAATTTACAGTCATTCAGCTGGTGGGGATGATGCGTGGTATCGCCTCAGGAATGAAATATCTGTCTGACATGAGCTACGTCCACCGTGACCTGGCGGCACGAAACATCCTGGTGAACAGTAATCTGGTGTGCAAAGTGTCCGACTTCGGCCTATCCAGAGTGTTGGAGGACGACCCTGAAGCTGCGTACACCACACGGGTAAAACACTTTTCCCTGTCAAGGTTATTTTAGAGTCCTCATAAATTTTACAAAAAGAGGGAATGAAGGAAGAACTAAATGAATAAAAAATTTATGTTATTTATTGTTTTGTAACATCTTGTTTTCTGTATACATTCTGTTTTGGTTGCTATTTATTTAGTGTTTTTTCAGAGCTAGCTTTCATTGGCGTCTCATTTTTTTGCTAATATGGTAAATCTGAAAAATCCCCTAAGACCTAAATATTGATTAAAATGTCTGATCTGAATAGAGAAAGCGATGCCTCTTATGTTCTTTAAAAGTGTTTGATTGTGTGAATGAACTAGGATGAGACACAGAGAGAAAGAGGAGGGATGTTTGAGAAGTGAGTTGGCTTTCTCGGGGGTCAGTTTCTCTGTCCACACAGCATGTATTAATTACATCCGTTTCTGACAGGACAGCCTACACTCGTTCTAATTGGTGAGCACCCCTGTGAATGCGCATGAAGGCCAAGGGCAAGAGAGTGTGTGTGTGTGTGTGGCCTTCAGTGTGGACAAAGCATAGACTCAGCAGGAGAATCTGTTGTCACATTCAAACAAGGGAGGGAGGTGCTTGTACAACCCTGAATGGACCCCTGCAGATTGCCTTTTGATGCTCGCGTTTGTGCGTGCTTGAGACAAAATGTGTTTCAACAGGGAGGAACTCTTAAAATATAAGTGTCTCTGACATTCAGCGCCCCGTGCCCCATTGCTTCAAGCCCTGAAATCACGAAGAGACAAAACCCTTCAGGCCACGCGAGGCAACCGTTTATGTTGCTGTGACTTTATATAATTAAAAAAAAATGTAAAGATCGCTTTTTGAAATTCTCTTTAAATGATTTTACCCCTTGGGCCCTGCTGCCGTTCTTTGACACTCTCGTCACGTATGTCTATATAGAGTACAGCCAGTTTGTCTTTTGTTTGACTTTGACTGTAGAGATTAACTGCAAACTACTGTAGCTATTTAAAAAGGCATTTAGGGAAATAAAGACCCCTTCATAGTGCTGGAATGGAAAGGCAAATATTGTATCTATTCTGTTGTTTGTTTATGGGTCTTTAACTTTCAGAGAATGAAATATCTTAAAACACATTTTTCACACTCTCATTAATTTTAGTAGTGTACTAACAACGTCCGACCGTGCAGATTTCAGTTATTTTTTATCCTGGAAATTACATCACAGTGTTATTTCAGCTTGTATATTGTGTTGAAATGACGACGATGGAAATTGACGTTTTTGGAATAAAATAGTCTTGCTACAGTAAGGCTAAGTTCATAGCTAGCATTTTAGGTGTCTTAAATAGTGACAGTTAAGCCATATACTACTGTTAAAAAGTTTGGGGTCAGGGAGATTTTTTTTAAAATGTTTTTAAAATAGGTATCTTACGCTCACCAAGGCTGCGTTTATTTGCTCAAATACTGTAAAACAAATAATTTTGTGAATTATTACAAAATAACTGTTTTCAATTTTATAAGAGCAGCCATTACTCCAGTTTTCAGTGTCACATGATCCTACAAAATCATTCTAATGCTGATTTGGTGCAAAATAAATGTAATTTTGGTATCAGTTATTAAAACTGTTGTGCAGTTTATTATTTTTGTGAAAACTGACTCTTTTTTTTTAGAATTCTTTGATAAAAAGTTCAAAAGAAAAGCATTTATTTCAAATCGAAATCTTTTGTAACATTATACGTTTTTACTGTCTCTTTCCATCAATTTAACATGTCCTTGTTGAATAAAAGTATTAATTTTTTAATAAAAAAAACATCTTACTGACCCCAAACTTTTGAACAGTAGTGTATTTTCACATTTTGTGCATAATTACACAAAATAAAAACTATTACTTATTTATTTATGATGTGTCATGTTTAACCCCAAACTGTATCTCTTGGTAACCAAGTACACCATTGATTTTTCCAAAACTTGTTTGGTGTGGTAGAAATCATTCCACAAATGAGGGACAATCCTAAGTTTTGAAAATGACAGAAATCATTTTCTCTCATATAGCAAAAAAGAAAATTTAAATCAACCCCTGGAAACATGAAAGTACCTGATTTTAAGGAAACACCGTCTTTTTATTTCCTTTTTAGGGTGGAAAAATTCCCATTCGATGGACGGCTCCTGAGGCTATAGCGTACAGGAAGTTCACCTCAGCAAGTGACGTTTGGAGTTACGGCATCGTCATGTGGGAGGTGATCTCATATGGAGAGCGGCCTTATTGGGAGATGTCTAATCAAGACGTAAGTGTCCTTGAGAAACTGGAAACGCTCTTGTTCTCTCGTGTATTGTTTAAATTGAAATCTGCTCAACTAATATCTAATATCTCCACTAATATCATTTCCATTGAAGCCTCTTAGGAGAGGGGGGAGGGCAGAGCCTCCGAGCAGTGTGTCCTTGCAAGTAAAATCTTCCTGCCGTGATGTCTGTATAGAAACCGCTCGAATGACAATGGTTTTAGGAGGCTCATAAACGAGAGCTGTCCAGCTGCTCCTGCATTTAATTCAAGCCAGTGAAACACACTTCATCCCTCACTGCTATATTATGCTAACAGTTTCTGACTTCTCCATTTATTACCATCTCAGGAAATGTCAGAGAAATCTTGAAGACCTTCAGGGCACCGTTGATAATGATTTAGGTCTTCTCTGCTCATTCTGCAACACAGAAGAATGTTTCATGTCTCAAGGAAAATAGCTCATTTGATTTAAGAACATGAAGTGGCAGAGAACAGGGGCTGTTTTAACCATAGCAATCAGTTATAGTCACATAGGAGATGTCTTGTACCAATGAATGTTACACGACTTAATTAAAGGTTCTTATGTTTTACACCGTGGAATAGACAAACATTCATTTATATAAAGTAATATGAAATGTAAATGTGATGTACCATGCTAACTACTACTAAACTTAATTTTTCCACTAAAGTACAATAATAGCATATGGTGCTTGGTATTAGCCAGTAACAGTGTTATCAAAAGAAGAAACGGACAGAAAGATTTGCATTTACTTTTACTTGCATTTGAAAAAGATCCTGCATAGCAACATTAACAACAGCAGCAATGAAACTGGAAAAACGTTGTAACCTAAAAATGTGCTTCATACAAATGTGCTATTACTTCATAATATAGCAACTATATTACTGGATTTTACTTGAGTCAAAAATATGATTTTATTTCACTGAATAAATTATTAAAACTTATGTTAAGGGACAAATGCAGTAGAAAAATATCCTTAAGGTTACATGCTGGTAATTTTCTGCCAGAATATTATCCTTTGAGTTAACGGGCATCTTTAACTCTAAAACACATTCAAACTATGGATAAAACACCTTCAAAATCATTATGGAAAATCTCTTCAAGTTAACACAGTACAATGGGTCCTATTTTATGGACTTTTCTTAGAGTGCAGTTTCACGTTTTGTTCTTTGTTCGATATATTATATTTTGATGTATGTGCCTCTGTTTCAGGTGATTAAAGCTATAGATGAGGGTTACAGGCTGCCCGCTCCGATGGACTGTCCCGTGGTCCTCCACCAGCTGATGTTGGACTGCTGGGAGAAGACTAGAAGCGAACGGCCAAAATTTGGGCAGATTGTCAACACTCTTGACAAACTCATCCGCAACCCCAACAGTCTGAAAGAGCTTGCCAACAGCTCAGTCTGGTGAGAAACTGATATGAACCTGTGCTTCAGCTTTTCACACTATGCTTAACCCTGCACTCTAAAAAATGCTGGGTTGTTTTAAAACAATTTTGGGTAAAATATGGACAAACTCAGCCATTTGGGTTAAAAATGTAATTTAAAAATGTTTCCCAATGGCTGGGTTTGTACATATTATACCCAAAATTGGGTTAAAACAACCCAGCATTTTTTAGAGTGTGCATTAAGGCCACTTTTATTTAACCCTTGGTTATGTAATTGTTTATATATCATAAATAATCTTCAAAATGATCAATAAATCATGTAAAATCTTGTTTTCCTATAGAAAATATCTGAATATCCTTTTAAACAATATAAATTGAAGATAAGATAATTTAAACTACCATTATTTTTTAAAGAAATTAATACTTTTTTATGTAATGTATTAAACAAATAAAAAGAGACAGTAAAGACATTTATAATGTTGCAAATGATTTCTATTTTATTTTATTTTTTTCAGAGCATATATCTTTATTTTTATTTTCTTTAGAAAAAATATTCAAATTAATGTAACATTAGTGTCTGAGGTAGACAATTAAAGAGGTTGCATGTTCATCACCAAATAAACCCAAGATTATGTTAACTCAGGGTTATAAAGAACCATTGTTTAACCATTTATTAACATTGTTTAAATATGATAAAGTGGTGGAAACATGTAACATAAAGAACAACACCAGTTTAAACCAAAGGATTGTCTATTTTAAAGTGAACATTTAAAAGCCACAAAAACAAATCCCTAACAGCTCAAATAAATCCAGAGAAAATCCAATCCAGCTTTTCTTTGTCTGCCCCATGAACTCTCAAATCTTTCGTTTAATGTGAGACAACAAGCTGATAAACTCCATATCGTCTAATATAACCAAACCTAGTGTCACTGATCCTTTTCCAGCAGACATTCATCTGGCAGCTTTGTAAAAAGTCGTTATAGATAGCCCTATTGTAAAACCTGACATGAGACAGAGCGCAGACTCCCCCCTCCACCTGCGGTTTATCAGGAGCGCTGGAGACGGAGACGCAGAGTTCGCATTACAGCCGTAAAGCTAGTGAGTCAGAGCCCTTCTTGAGATATACGCTTCTTCAAGTCCATCACAGTCTCTCTGATTACAGCCCAACCTGCCAGTCATTTTATCTCTCTGTGTCCAAAGAGGACAAAGAAGAACGAGGGCGTTAAATACATCCCAGGTCTGAGATTGAATTGACCCCCGGATTTCACTCAAACGCCGCTGTCACTCAACATTGTGAGCCTAACCCGTCTGTCACGAAGAACGGAAAGGGAACACAATGGGTTTTAACCTCTACTGCAACTCTTCAACTCTTTATCCTTTTCTCATGAAATTACTTAAGATATCGACTCTCACAAGGAAGTGACAGGAAGTTCTTGGATCAACTTGCTTTTTTGATCATTATACTCCGAGACAAATGACAGTTTGATTAGATTTTTGTTAACCGTAAGCCTGAAGCCTTAACACCATAACCTACAATTCCAATGATGATTTATTACGTAAGAGCAGTTTTCCATCTCTGTACTCAGTTCTTTAGCATTAAGCCACACCATAATTGATACAAATCCAATTTCCTTTCCAGGGAAGACCCCACCACCCCAGAGTTCAGCGTGAGTACGGTGGATGAATGGCTGGACGCCATCAGTATGGGCCAGTACAAGGACAACTTCGCCAGCGCGGGCTACGTTTCTCTAGATTCCATACTGTACATCAGCTTGTGGTAAGTTTGTGTATCTGGACAAAGGCTCACATCATGGCAAGTGTTCCAGACCAAAATGTTTATTTTTAATATTTTATTGTATTATTTATATTTGAAGAGCTCTTTTCCAAAACGCTATAAATCCATTTCAATAGTTTTCAGGAAAACTACATTTTTTACCTAGACCCACACATTTTGTGAATATTCAAATTATCCTTTTAAATGTTTTATGGTTCAGTCTGAACATTTTGAACAATAATTATTAAATCAAACAACAATATTGTTAATGATAATTTAAAAGTTAATTTTATTTTTTTCCAAAACGCTATAAATCCATCCATTTTTTGCATCATTTTTAGTAAAGTCATTTTTAGTAAAGAGTCAAACCTCAAACAAATAGTACCAATTTCAACATATGCATGAAAAAAAACGAATTATTAAAAATGATCAATATATGATAACGATATTCAAAAAATGGATGGGCACCCCTCCAGCACATACACACACACACAGGCTACATAACATGTGAGCAAAGCGGAGCAGCATGACGCTTAAATATAAGTTAAAAAAAAAAAAAAATAAATAAATAAACATAAAATATACGTTTCACATTTGTTTTTAATAATATTACATTACTTATTTTTATTATTTCATCTATGTTGAGTAGGCTATGAAAAGGGAACCGCATGAGATGAGTAAGATAGGATCAAAATTCAAAAGCTGCCCAATATCGGAAAATATTTGGAGTGCGTCAGACATGATTTTGACCACTTATTAAGTTTTGTTTTGTAGAAAGCTTGTAAATTTCGTTTCATATAAATTGTATCTTCATTTTAATAAATGTTTCATCGACAAATTGACTGGATTAATACATTAGAAGTAAATATCAGACAATATAATCAGGACACAGAGGCGCGCAGGTGAACCGGAGCGCGTCTCATAATATGAACCGAAACACCGCGATGCTTGCCTCACACAGGCCTGAGAACTAAGCTACAGAAAGCTTTAAATATCTACTTTTAAACAAAACAATTAAAAACTAAAATAAATTGGCAACTCTCTGCGTATGTAGGCTAATTCGAAGTATGCGTTTCTCTATGCGCGCAGCACGTTCACTGCGAAGATGGCGAGTAAGCATCATCAACTTTATCTTTGTTGCTGACACTGACAGAAAACTCTAGTTTATTAATAAATAATTCAAATGTTTCATGCATAATCATTACTTTTGCCGGTTCTTTGTGGCAAGCTTTATGCATACGTTGAAATGCGGAATAGGCAATTAAAAACGCTCATATGGTTTCTCTCCCATTTAATTAAATCAATATATGTGATTACTGATAATACAAATGGCTTAAATGATCTACTACTAGTCGACTAGAAAACTAGGACTCATTTTGAGGAATGAATGAACATAATAAACCTCTGTTCAGAGTGTCGCCGTGCTGGATTGTGTAGAGCGCTCATTGAATTTGAGGATTTATCGTGTTTAGGCTAAAAACAGGGCTGGCGCTTATCGCGGCTTGGAAAGAAACTGTATCTTGCAGTACATTTTAAACAAGGAAATATAGCGATTTGGCATGAAACGTTGATGGAGCAGTGAAAGGGTTCTGTCCACAGCAGAATGACACGACAAACTCATTTTTTTTTTAAATGGCGTTTAGCGCGTTTTGGAAAAGAGCTCTTCATTTTTTGGGGTGAATAAGATTTTTTATTATTTGTTAATGATTAATTATTATTGTTTTACTTTTTTTATATTTCAATTTAATGCTGTTCTTTTGAACTTTCTATTTGTCAAAGAAACCTTAAAATAAGTATCTATCAAGGTTTCAAAAATATTAACGTTTATTATAAGAAGAAATTGTACTTGAGCATCAAAATTCAGCTGCAGTATATGTCATGCAAAAAAATCGATTGATATGTATTTTTTATAATGTGCTGCTGCGTAGCTCTGCCCACAAAGCAATCTCTTCGGTTATAAAATTATGCTCCACATTGAAGCACATCAACATGTTCTGTACATCAGGGAAAAATAGTTACTAATTTTTTTTAAATTATTATTATTTTGCATTTTTGAATTTTTGCTTCCTCAAAGAACCTTTCAGTGAACACTTCTTACTATAACGATTTCTTTTGACTGAAGAACATCGATATAATCTAAAGAACCATTTTCCACTCTAAATAACCTTTTGCGCAATGGAAATGTTCCATGAATGTTAAAGGTTCTTCATCTTCAATGCCAATAAAAAACCCTTACTTTTACGAGAGCACTCTTAAAGGCCCCCTGAAATTAAAATAAAAAATGTTTAGCTTTTAGTATGAAAATGTTAGCCTTAAGGTTATGAATAAGCTGGTGTGTTCCAAAACTATGACAAAATTTGCATTTAGGAGATATAAGCATTCAAAACTTAGCTGAAATGGATCACGGATGTTTATGACATCACTGCGGACTTCAGCTTTCATCACATCTTCTGTCAAATCAAATACTCTAGAATCTAAAGCGTCCCGCCCCCTATGCTGGCCAAAGCGACCGTTGACGCCTCACGGAGCAATATGGGTTAGAGATGTGTGTTCGGTTGCTCAAACTCTCAAGTTTTATTTAGTTTTTTCCAACTGTACGTTGGTTAAAAAATGAAATGGCTAGAATTTATTCACACCTCTACTATTAAATCCAACGTATCATCAGTGCTCGGATTCGCTTCCATTTTGCTGTCAAGTACGACTTGCAGTCTGTGAGGTAAACTAAATGCTAATGGGCGTGGACCCATTCAATGTGTCCCGCCAAAGCTTCAGTGGTAATTGTCAACACATCATACAAAGCTGTGCGTTCCAAGGCACTTTAGTGGCCTTTTATATATATTGTTCTTTAATTATGAATTATTCTACAACCAAACACCAAATAAACTGTACTTACTATTACATGATTTCTTCAAACGTTTTCTCTTTTTTTTGTCCCTTCTTCCTCAGTGAGTTAAGCAAGATGGGTGTGACTCTGGTGGGGCACCAAAAGAAGATTGTCTCTGCCGTCCAGAGCTTGCACGCACAGGGGACACACGTTCAGGTATAACAAGTCTTCTCCACCGCCTGAGAGCGTACAGACTGAGAGAGTTAACAACTGCTCCCACTACAATCCCTATCAGCAGCTTCACTGTACAGTTCCCACCCTGGATGTTTCCGCATACGACCCTTTCGTCAGCGCTCTGGCTTCCGTCCATGCACGTCCGAGCTTCCTACGAGTCGAGGGACACACGAGACCGATCTGCAATCGCTTGACAAGGCCACGGCAAATCAGATATGAAGTATGGTCATCAAACAAACAAAAAAAGGAACAATAATACATTAGGGAGAATTCACAGCTTGTGTTTTACAGTTTCAACGTTTGCATTTCATATGTGATCTTTAGCATATCAAAGGTCGGACTTTTTATGAAAACGAGGGTTTTTGTTTCTTTTTATCACGTCCATGTTTGGGATATCGGTATGTTCTTCTACATCCACTATAAGCCACAGTACCATAACAGAAGATGTTAATAGTATATTTATTTTGTCATAGTTGAGGCATTGGTTGAGCACCGAAAAGACAAGTTTGCGTTCCACCAGCAAAGATGGCACCTGGAACGACAAAGAAGTGTGAGGATGGCAAGATAAGATAAGATCATTATATTCTGTTTAGCTGAGAAATAACTGCTCTTCATTCATCGTGTGTTCCTTATGTGAACAGGCGCTGAAACAGTGCAAGCATTTGTATGAGAAACCGTTTGACTTCCAAATAAAAAGTGAAATGTTATTTCTGTCCATTCGCCGCACAGACACGTTGTTCAACTGCAGCGAAAACAACTTTACATCATCATAACGTGTGTGTGCCACGTCCGCATCGTCGTTACGTTTACACTCATAGTGCGTGACCACATATACTATTGTACTATAGTGTATAAAATGTACAGTGTTGATTTAAAAAACGAAGACAAAATCGAAAAAACACGCGAAAAACTAGAATGTTTGTAATGATGTACTTTTATTTAGTATGAAGAGGAGTTAGCGGCCGTGTGGTGCGTTATCACCGCTGTCTGCTGATGTGCGATAATAACTCATCTCTGGAATGTAGCATGGATCCTAAGCTTCGTCTTTGATTGACAGGTGACAGTGACTGCAGTTTTTTCACTCAAGTGGTGCCCTTAGCTGCTTGACTTTAGATGCCTTATTAACTGTGCAGTTCTTTCTCTTTTTTCCCGTCCTCCCCTTAGAAATGATATCATGAAGTATAATGTATATAGTATTTATCATTGCGTCACTGAGAAGCTGGAGCTCGATATTAAAGCCAGGCTCAACATGTTTACTGTTGTTTTAGTCTGCTGTTTGTGGAAACGCATTCGATCCGCCCCGCTCTCGCGGGAGGCACGGGCACATGTGGTATGTAGGGACGGAGAGGTTTTAATAAATCTATTGGGCTAAACTAAATTCCTCATGCTAACTTTACTGAGACTGATTTGCTGCACTGTATATTTTTGTACTAGTGAGGTTGTTCTGTAAAGTCAAAGTCTACCTGTTTTATTTAAATATATATGAGACAAATACAGGAACTGATGGTACTGAGAGATAATCATAATTTCAGATCATGATCATGATTCCCTCACATCATTTCAAATTTTGATTTCTTTTATGTCATTAATCGTTTCGATGCTTCAGCACAACACTGTAACTAATCGCAAGAGCTACTCAGAATCTGTCGGGTTTCTTGATTCAAAACTCTTTTAAAATGGAATTATGAGTAAAATAAGTATGTCAGAATTCTGTGTCTGCAGAATTCGGGTGGCTTTAACGAAGCACACACAACCACGGTTCCTTCTGTCAATTTTTAAGGAAAATTCATCATCTGTCATTAGATTATGTAAAGTTTAACTGGAAAATTTTATACCATGTTGACATAAATGGCAAAAACAAAGAAAATATTGCTAATGGGTCACAATATTGCACTTTTCTTTTAATTTAGCATATTTTTATTCAGAGAAAAACACACTTCCTTAAACAAGCGATTATGCATTTAGATTAATTGATTTGTTCTATCCTGAGATTAGTTAATGAATCTTATACTCTTAATCTGAGATTTCAATATGGAAAATAATTGCAGAAGGCCAGAATCTCATCCATTTTTATGCTAATTTTTTTTTAAATCTATTCAACTCTGTCTCAGGAGGCAATATGCTGATGTGGCAAAATTGAATTGGCTGCACGAAATCCCATTGAAACAATAAAAACATGATTTGACGATGATGCTGATAATGGCAATATTAACAACCATTAATAAAACATAAGCTCCAAATTTTACTACTGCAACATAATCTTTCTGGTTTTGCAAATACAGCTAAGGAAAGAAATCTATCTGTATCTGCTCACCAAATGAATCAAAGCAGGTGGTTGTGTGACTAAACAATGTTAGAAGGATGTGGAATGTTGTTAATATAATAGAAGATGATAGATGAACATTGCTTATAAAGTGGTTGTCTTTTTGTTCTGCCCTGGCTCTGTACATGTGTTTGGGCTGATCCTTTGTGAATGATCTCTGTTCTTTTGTAAGCTATGTGCCCATCATCTCTTCACACACTGCAGGTTTCTATGGGCTTGCGAAAAAAAGTGTACGCATTGAGGCTCTTAATGTCGCTGTAATAAATGCTAATATTTTTAATTTCTCACCTGAAGCTTTGGCATCTCTTTTCCTTCTTCTGCATCATGCAAATGCATCAACACAGACGCCATGGGACTGAAACGTTTTATACCTAAATGTCGGTTAGACTAAGGGTGTAAAAATGCACTGATGCATCCATCGAACAATAGCAATGCATTATGTGCAAGTCACAATGATGTATATTATATTGCACATCCAAAATTCTGTAAAATGCCCTATTTTGAATTGCAAACTGACCAAACTCTAGTTAGAATTACTGAAATATTTTAAAGGCTTTATGAATAACACCAAAAAAGTGAAATCAAATTTTGACATATCAACAAAAGTGAGCATCTTTTGGAATTAAATCTATCTCTCATATATATATACATATATATATATTTTAGTGCTGTCAAACTATTAAAATATTTAATCGCGATGAATCGCATTAATGACATAGTTAACGTGATTAATCGCATTAAACACACATTTTTATCTTTTCTAAATGTCTCTTGATTTCTTTTTGTCCCATTATTTTTTCTAATTTTAATGCTCTTCTCAGTATGAAAAAGTGGAAAGTGGATCGGCTTTCTTTGTGCAAATGTTTTTGCTTTATTTTTTTATTTATTTTTTTATTGAAAACAATATTGACAACTTCACATCAGCTGTGTGTGTGCTTGGCCATCAATGATAGCTCAGTTCAAGACGACAAAAAATAATAATAATAATTTGGCAACATTTTAAAAGTAAACTTTCAATTCATAATCTTATTGACATCCATTTCAGTGTCTTGCGCTGGTCATCCACTCAAAACATAAAGTTAACCTACTATTTGGCCGGCTTCAGACAGGATGCTGAATACGCGGCGCTACGCCAGTTTTCAAAACTTTTTGGAAGCCAAAATCCAAAAACGTACCAGCGTATTGGCCACGCTGGTAATCGTCACAGCAGCAAAATTTAGACCACGGTGTGTGGTTTAGCCATTGAAATTAATGGGTTTTATAACACAACGCCGCGCCCGCATCCTGTTGCAAAAGCATGTGAAAAAAACTACAAATTTTGCTAGGCCAAAAAGACCGCTAATCTCGCGTTAAAAAAATTAATCGAGCTAAAATGGGTTTTGTGTTAACGCCGTTAATAATGCATTTAACTGACAGCCCTAATATATATATATATATATATATATATATATATAATTTGTAAGTCTAAGCAGAATTAACTAAGGTTTGTTTAAATTTACAGGAAGTGGCACAAGCATCCTAATAAGGCTGTAACTGCAAAAAGTCCTATTTTTATTAATGCATTTATGATCAGCAAAACGGGGCCTTTTTGACCTGCACGCTGTGCCAGAGACGGATGTCATATTCTCCAGAGAGAGAGAACGGGTCAGAGAAGGTCAGCTTTTAAAAGCACTCCTGTCTCTCTTCTCACTCTATGTTATGGCCATTACAACCAATCTCCACTCTCTTTTTCTCTCCTTTGTCTTGCTGTGCAGCACGTACGCACACACACACACACACACACAGATCATATAGAACAGTCATTTTTCAGCCATCATTAGTATGGCAGGCGGACAGATTTATGGGCAGCCTGTAGGGCCACAATAATACAATCAGCAGGCAAGACAGTACAGATGAACATTACGGACTGTTTTTCAAACAAATCATGTTGCATTACATAAGTTCAAACAGTACACAAATCATCTCTAACAGTATAGCGGACTCAGAACGCTCCTCTCTGCCGCAGTGCCTCTGCTGAGAACAGAAAGAAATGGAAGTAGCTTCTCCATTTAATGAGCATTACATGGGCTTTTGTGTTCCCATCACACAATGATTAAAAACAGTGTTTATAGAGTAGACAAATCACAAGTGTGGGAAGTTTTCTTAAGCAAAGAGGTATAAAAGGTATTATCAGCAGCACGGTTTGTTTATTTTGCAATTCACTGTGAGCGTGTGTAGGGCCGTCGTGAAATAAGTGCGTGGCGTTCATTCAGGGACATCTTTACAAAAGGGGCAGGGGTCAGTTTTCCAGCGCTTCTGTCCAAACCCTCCGGAGGTCTGAGTGGATCTATATCGCAACATCCAGACTCGGGCTCCTGTGTTCTTTTAATGCCTTCTGCACTCACATTAAGAGACACCTAAGCCCCTGTCTGACAGCATGACTGAGAGGGGTAATTAGGCTAAACACCCTCGGGACTCGCTACCATGTGCGTGTGTGTTACAAAGAGAGTGAGTAAAAGTGAATTTGTTGGGTTAGTGCGTATCTGCATTTGTTCAGAGTGAATCTGTGCAGTGTACGAGTTTGTGCGCGTGCCGGACAACCCCATCCGTCATAGTTTGGCCTTTCGAGCCTTCCTCGCCACACCATATAACCTTTTCAAATTTTGTCAATGTGTATTTCAAAATGAATCAATATGTCATACTTTGGCCGATTGTTCACATCTGCTAATATATGGACATTGGCCTAATATGTGGTTTGGTAAAATGACACATTATCACGGGGTGATCCATCACGGCGCCCTAATTGACAGCCGGTCATTCTTTCTGCCCTGCTTACTGGTGTCATATGATTGCTTAATATGGTGAACATGACAAAGGGAGATTGAAGAGGATTCAATTTGGGTCACGTGACTGGATGGCGCGACTGTCCGGGAACTGATCCGTTTCCACCGCGCTCTCTCTTGGATGTGTTTAACTGGGAAGCACTTAATGCATTAAGCTTGGACACATTCTTGCTAATTCAAAGCCAATCCAATATGAAAATAAAATATAGTTAGGTAAATGTGGAAATAAATTTGAATTTGATTAATTTCTTTTTACTGTGGTACTGCTGCTTTTTTTCCCCCATTTGTCACGTAATCCTCCTGGTCGATTAGCGTTGACATTTAGCATTAGCTCCCAGTGCGCCCAGCCTTTACTTGAGGCAAAAACATTCAGAACGTTCAGTGCCATCTTTACACGACAGCAAATAGCAAAAAGGTCACGCACCGTAGCACTTTGATCACTTCTAAAATCCTAAAGGAAGTCTAGTTTGAGAGTTCCCTCGTCATGCTAGCTCACAGTGTCTCAGCTCAAACTGACAGTGTTTTACATGTCAGTCTGTGACTGCTGAACCTACACAGATGATGCAGTTTGAACAGATGTTGTTTTTCATAAAAATATGCCATATATGTCGGTTTACTTTTCTGTGTCACTTCCTCTTTGTAAACAAAATCGCATTTGTTGCTCAGTGAGAAAAAGAGAAAAAAAAAAAACAGCCGTTTTTCTCGCGTATTGAGATGCTTGGGGAGCATCGATCATGTGATTGCGCGACAGTCCTCTGTGTTTAATATGATCCGGCTCCTCACTGAGCTATTGTTTGACTGTGGTAGAGGATGAGCCACAGGAAGTGTGGGTGAATTTCAGCTCACAATGGCAATCTTCACGTTTAACTAGATTAGTCCGGCCGTCATCCTAATCCACTTCAGCAAAACACATCTATAGGGACGGCTTACTTACAAACAGGGCTGCCATGGCTGTTGTAGACGGGCCCTGTGAATGGTGTTTCTGATGATTGTACAGCTAGACCATTGTAAGCGGCTTTATTAAAATTGAAAATCAGCCACACTGGGACTCAATGAATGGTTCAGGAATTTGCTTTTTCAATAGGGGCTTTCCTGAACTGCAACCATAAAACAATTCTCTATATTACACCCCGTAGTAATATCTTAGTCCTTAAATAGTGGTGCTGTTTAGTGGTTAAACATCTGCTTAGGTTATCAAATGGCTGTCGGTTTGGTGGTGGAATTCACCACTGCCATCGGGCAAGACACATAATTACTTTTTTTTTTTTCTAAATAAACACATGTGTATATTTATATTGCATTGGGTAATGCATATGGTTTTTATTGTGCGGTGTGGAGAACTTGAGGGCACTTATTTTATAAGGTGCTTCAAATAAATACATTCATTTTCAATATATTTTATTTATTTAATTGCTTATATTGGAGAGCCAATCACTTGTTCACCAGTATAAAAAATAAATAATGAAATCAATAAAATAAAATATAACTTTATTACAACAACCACCACCAAAACTCTAACCTGCAATCCAAGCAAGGTGCTACTGACTGAACACCACCGATAGAGGCCACTAAAAAATCTATATATCACCTTTAAGCAAGTTCAAAATGTCATCGTTTCACTAGAAAATAGTCCCAAACATAACAGAAAGTTGCTATGCAACAACAACAACAAAAATGATTCAATAAGTCAACTACTGATATGGTGAACAAAGTTGTTACAACATCATGGGAATATAATGTGGCCAAAATGGGGCACTTGGAGCTATACATTTCATACTGTCCACATTTGCATTTATGCATTTAGCAGATGGATTTATCCAAAGTGCCTGAGAAAAGAGGAACAAAAGCAGATTTTATGGAATACCAACATATCAGGACTCCACACTGCAGCCATCACTTTTCCATGCACGATCAGCTGTTGACTTTGACAGTAGAGATGTTACTCCACAGACGGCACACGTTAATTAGAGCCTGTTGGAACAGATGCCCGTCTATCAGCCTGCTAGAAAACTATTCTACCATGCATACAGCATCATTTACAGAAAAGTCGAACTTCACAGACTTATGTACTGATGAATCGGCATCTCTTATTCCACAACCGCACTTATTTTAGTCTGGAAGTCTTCAAAAGACCTCAAAGTAGTCTTAAAATGACCTTGGCTTGTACTAAAACTAAAGTATAGCTGCTGATGCTGTTTTGTATCTCACTTTAATCAAACAGTTCTTACTCGCCTCTCGCTGTGCTTGTTTTCATTCCGAGTCATGGCATTTTCTTTCAAAGCATTTCCTGCCTCACATTTTCATTAGCTATCACAGTTCCTAATTCAATTTGAAAAGTGAGTATGGCGCTTTAAATTGCATTACATGCATGGGCCGCATCATGCCCGCTTTGATCAGCGCTACAGTGAGATGTGCGCTCAATACTGTTGACCCATGCAGGAAAGAATGCGCTCTTTGCATTCTGCCATGCCAGAAGAATAATAGAAGAAAGGGGGGGAGCTGTCACCATCTACGCTATGTGTTGTCCTTGCTTTCCACCAGCTCCGGGCAGGACGCCAGTATTCCCATTGTGAGTGTTATAGTGAACCGCTCAATAACATTTGGTTGACTTTCCTCTTTCAAAAAGGGCATTATTTTGGGGTTTTGTGGGGAGTTGGTGCATTGCACAGGAAATTTTGATTCTCCGGCTAGTGCTCAGTGGAGGTCTGGATTTCCTCTAACCCTCTGCAGATGTGCTGTTCTTTGGTGCACAGCTGGCACTCGTTTCTGGAAGAGTCGCCCCTGCCGGTTGCAGTTGATTGCGGGGTGAAAAATGAGCGTCGGCCCTGTCTTTTTCGTGCCTTGTTCCAGAAACATTGTGTCACATCTTGCATACATTAAATAGCAGAATGCCCCATCTAAGCACTGGAAAAGAGATATTAAGGAAAAGATTATGGTGGATGATGGCATTATGTGAGCTCAGGGAAATCTAGATTTACTTGCTGATGGGCTTTTGGCCACACACAGACACTGCTCTGAGCAAATTCTAATCAGGTACTTTTTTTTTTTTACTTTTTCTGGCTAAAAATCACCCAGAAAGAGGCCAGCAGACTGACATGTAAAGTATCTTTTTTTTGTACTTGGCATTTAGGAACAGTTGAATCTCATCTGATATAACCTAAGATGTAAGATATAATAAATGTATTAACTTTTACAGTGTAGTTAATGGACTAGGCATCATGGAAAATGTTTGCAAACTTAGTATATATAAACAAGTTTCATTCATAAAGATAATCTACCTGTCATTGATATTTCTTCTGTTTCTAAGCAACATATGTGTGCAATTAGATTATTTAGATGAGTGTACAGCAGATTTATGAAGAATTCTCTATAGCATTTGTTTGCATTAACATTCCATTGCATTTATGCATTTGGCAGACGCTTTTCTTTTTTTTTGTTTCTTCAAGGGTACCTTTCAGTGACTTTTTTTTCCAGGAGTGAAAAACATTTTAACAATCTAAAGAACCTCTTCCCACTATAAAGAACCTTTTGTGTAATGGAAAGTCTGTGTTGTTGTTAATGGTTCTTCGTGAAACCAAAGAAGTCAATAAAGAGCTTTTATTTTTTTAAGAGTGTAATGATATCACTTGAGCCACCACAACTGAATTTGTCACAGTTTATTTCCACACAGAAAAATCCTCACACTAGCTTTGTGAACATTTTTAGCAGGTCAAAAAACCCAACTGCAATCACAGGATTTAGCTGAGTGGAGAACGAGCTTGTTTAAATCACACTTTTCTCCCAAACTTGGGTTACAACCTGATGCCTCAGCGGGCATTGATTTCAACATTTGTCCCACCTGCATCACTGCATGAAAAACAGAAAAAGAAAAAGTAATTGGAGAATTGAAAGTGGAAAAGTAGTCCTGATGTATCTGAAAAAGCAGAAGAGGGAATGTGAAGCAAACTAGAAAGAGAGAGAGAGAGAGAGAGAGAGAGAGAGAGAGAGAGAGAGAGAGAGAGAGAGAGAGAGAGAGAGAGAGAGAGAGAGAGACTTCTACTCTGGTACTGTAATGATGAGTGATTGGAGGAAAAGATGATCTGGTACGTTGGACGAGCAGAAGTGGAAAGATGAGTATACTCGTGGATGGAGATGAAAGATGATGATGGAGGGCTGTCTCACACACCTCACAGCAGAGAAAATAACTGTGCACTGCTACATTAAACACAATTCAGTCCTGATTATTTGATCTGATACATTATAGTACATGCAGCATATATTCCATATTTGATTCTGACAGTTACATGAAGCTAGATCTGCGTCACAGCTGAAGTGGAAAATGCATTCCAACATGTGAAAAATGTCCAAAACATTATATAACCAGAAACAGTTCATTTAATCAATTTAATTCATTTCATTAAAAAAAAGAGCTGGTTTAACTAGCTGATAAAATTTCAAGGCCTTGTAAAACCATCAAAAAAGACAAAAATGGTAACACTTAAGTTTAAGGTCCAATTATTGGACTATTATATAGTTGCTTGTTCGGTTTATTACTAGGTTATTGGCTGTTTATTAGTAATTTATAACACACTTATTAATGCCTTATTCTCCATGACCATATTCTACATCCCTTAATTCAATCTTAACAACAAATAAGTAGTAGGAAGTTTATACAGCATATATTGTCACTAACTGCTCAGAGACGCCAAGGTTTAGGATCCAAATGTAGTTTTATTGAAAGGGGTAATCCACAATCGTCAAAAACCGAGTTATCAGTCCAAACAATAACTGGGTCAAAGTGGCACAGGCAAAAACAGAGGAAACCAAGAAAACCAGGCAGATGATCGAAAACCAGGAGAATGCTTGGAATTCCAGTGTGACACTAAGCAAGACTTTGCAGGGAATTAATGTGAAAATTAGTGTGAGTTAAACAAGGTAATAAGACACAGCTGAAAACAATGAGTGCTGATAAGTCCAGGCAGACAATTTTGGGAGATGTAGTTTGTGAGGGAATGACAGTATTCTGATGTGTACTGCCCTCTGGTGGCATACCAGCTAGTAAAGGTAAGATATGTTCCTGACCATGACTTGGAATGATTTTTCAATTTTGTAAAATAGTTGTTTGGCAAAATATCAAAGCTGTTCTTTCAAAATAGAAAAAAAGGAAGGTGAGTATCACCAAAGGATCATTAATTAATTTATTTATTTACTACAGTAGGTCATACAATCAAATTGAATGGTGTTTTTTTTCTTTGACTATTTTTTGTTTTGTTTTGCACAGAAATGTATATATTCTTGAAATATAGTTCAAAGTGCTCTAATGAAACCGTCCGACCTGATTTAAGTGTTTGTTTAGTGAATAAAAACATATATAAATGATAAAATAAGCCGATTCCAGCCGATCAATTCCTGTAACCCTTTATTGAAAACTGACTTCTTTTCAAAATCGTTTTCTCCTGATCAACTGTACATCCATAGCAATTTAAATCAAGGAGGTCAATTCCATTTTGAAAAGAAGGCGTGAGTGCGTTTCCAGTGAAATCTGAACTTCTCCGCCCCCTTTCACTCCCAATCCAATCCCATTTCCAGAAAACTGGAGTCCATCCGCAGCCCATTTCCACCTGCCATGCAGCAGAAGATGGGAACAGGCACTGGTGGCTTGATCAATTTCACTCAGCCACGCCCACCATGAATGGAGTAATCTCTGGCAAACTGTGCAATCGAACAGCGCTGTCACTCAAACCGGCCTCTGACACTTACCAAAAGTGGTTAAGTTAATGAAAAATTCACCCCCCTCCAACTTAAATAGACACCGTCACAAACAACAGTGAGTGAAAACGGCAGTGAGGGGGGAAAAACTTGAACAATGCAATTACTGGAACAAAACAAAAAATAACTACATTTTTACACAATGTGCCTCAGTTTGCAGAGGCATCCAGTCGCAAAGGAAAATAAAAGTCTTTATAAGGCTTCAGGGCTGCGAGTTGAAAGACTGCAGATACTCGGGAGAGATGAGACTAGAAGACAGCAAAATGTTTCTGGATTTTCATTCAATGGCCCTAATTACACAATTTATGATTCTACAGATGACCTCAGGGGATCCTAAATAAAAGAAACAATTACAAACATGCAAACAGAAAAGGAATAATTACATCTGTGATGCCACGCTGCCTGAAGACGTTTCATTTGACTGAACTCTGTCCTCAAGTGACTGTCTCCTTAAAGCTGTTGCTTTGCTTTAGATTACATTGTCTTCTGAAGTACTTTTTGCCAAAATTACACTTGTTTAGATTGCTTGAAAAGAACCAATTGAGAATGGAAATGGCCCTGCTGAAAGGACCAGCATACTTTTTTGGATGATTGTTGGTATCACAGTTTCCATGAGTGATGTTTAAATTATTATTATTATTATTATTATTATTATTATTTGTATGGACAGATATATGCTAAAACATACAAAATTTGACAGATGTTGACATATTAGCCAATGAAAGTAATCATGTGCATATATATATATATATATATATATATATATATATATATATATATATATATATATACTTTTTTGCCAATATACTGTATGCCCATTTTCAAAGTATTAAAAACAGTAATATTGTGAGATATTACTACAAATTAAAAGAACTGTTATCTATTTTAATATCTTTTAGAATGTAATTTATTCCTGTCATGATAAAGAGTAATTTTCAGCATCATTACTCCAGTCTTCAGTGTCACATGATCCTTCAGAAATTATTCTAATATGCTGATTTGGTGCTCAAGAAACGTTTCTAATTATTATTATTATTATAATTATCAATAATGATATATATATATATATATATATGATTTATAATGTATTTATATGTATTAAAATGTATTCATTAGATTTATTAACATATGTATTTCATATAAATCGTATGTAACAACATTATAACAACATTATAAATGTCTTCATTGTCACGTTTCATCAATCTAATGCAACCTTGATAAATAAAGACTATATATATATATATATATATATAGGTTACAAATTATACATTTACATTATATTTTATCATTTCTTTATAAGTATTAAAAAGTGGTATTTTAAAGCACAAAGTAACAGCATATGCTAGTCAGCACCAGACTAAGTATACAAAAAAAAAAAAAGACTTGGTTAAGTTCCTCTGGGAAGAACACATGCAGCATGCATGAGAGAAGAACTTTATTACTCCAATTTATCTTAAAACAAGTGTTTGTGAAATGTTAAAATTGTAGCACGGCACCAGAAACACATTTTGCATCAATAAATACCCTTTGTTCCAGTGCTAGAAACTATAAAACGTTTTACACTTGAAGTAATGAACTAATATACTAGCACTCCCTCTCCTCTTGCTATGAGAGTTCTTTGTCTTTGGTTAAAGACTGTTTTATTGCTCTTGGACATATCTGGATGTGTTTACATTTGAGGAGCTGTTACCACACAAATCAAACCCCACAATAAAACTGTCCACCACACAAGAACACAAGAGGTGATTCGGCTCAAATTCTGTTTCACATCAGCTAGCTGTATCACATTCAAACACACACAATTAAATCCTCTTATAGATTCTTGAGAATGACATCATTCAGGACTAAATTTCCTGTTCAGTTTCCCGCATGCAAACACTCCTTTTCAGATGAGAAAATCCAAATCAATATCCTCTGAACATGGCTGTCAGTGGTCACATCCACATTGTGCAAACCCTAAAATGAGTTGCTGGATCATGAAGGCATGAAAGTGCTGCATATGTAAGACATAATGTTGGGAATGGTTGCCTGCAATAAAGGGCCATCACGCGCCCTCTGGTGAAGAAAACCAGATCGAAGATGGAGGCAAACCAAAGACTTTTGGGTAGACCACTTCACTCAAGCCCTCCATGGGACCCTACTCATTAATTTTAGTGCTTAAGCATTTTGTTTTCCCAGCATTGCTGTGTAAGCTTATTTACTTTCCCTCCAATAGGGTTCTGAGAATAGACAAGCACACCAGCAAAGAGAAACAGCAGCGTGGCAGAATGCATGTCTATTATGTGTGCGCATTTGAGCGTGTATGTTTGCTGGCGGGGTTTTGAAACCAGGTGGTTTCTCTGAGTTCTGCTGTTGCCTGAATGAGAAATGTTTGTATGTATTGCTGAGATTAACAGCACCCCGGTCTTTGACACAGTAAACAGGAAAATTGCAGTGTGTTGTTTCTTCTGTCTGAGAAAACAGTCGAAAGGAAGTGGTTGTGCTGGTATGATAACATCAGCTTCAGGACTGTAACATGCTGAAGCTATTGAAATAGAAATGACAACCGATTCTGTCCTTTTATGTTAACCAGCGGTGGTCCGTTTGAGGAGATATAGGGCCTGAGCATTAGCACTTTATTTTACAGTGTATTTCTTACACATTATATGTACTTAATCACAGTAAATTATGCACACTTCCAAGCAACTAACACTATACCTGAACACTACTATCTATCTATCTATCTATCTATCTATCTATCTATCTATCTATCTATCTATCTATCTATCTATCTATCTATCTATCTATCTATCTATCTATCTATCTAGCCATCCATCCATCCATCCATCCATCCATCCATCCATCCATCCATCCATCCATCCATCCATCCATCCATCCATCCATCCATCCATCCATCCATCCATCCATCCACCCACCCACCCATCCATCCATCCATCCATCCATCCATCCATCTAATTTAATTTGACAAGCAGAATTAATAAATAAATAACAAAAAAAAATGTTTAAATGGTTTGATCAATATTGGTGTAAATATTAGGCACTGGACACGCTGGTTACAGTACCAATGAAATGTTACACAAAAGAGAAAAGTCATTTGGGTTGAAACATTATTGAGTGAGTAAATGATGACAGAACTTTCACTTTCAGTTTAACTCTCCTTGTAAATCTATAGTTATTACATTTTAGAGAATATTTCATCTTTGCTTTAGTAGATTGGTTTCAATATATGTAGGTCACTGAACTGAAACAGGCACACAAACATAAACATAAATCTCGCTATCGCCCCCTCCTCTCTCTCTCTCTCTCTATTATTCTACATTGTGTATCTTATCCTGAGTCAGCGATCTCTTCTCTCTTTTCCATTATATTCTCAACTGAGTCCTGTATTGCCTGGAGCCAGGCAGAGTGCCTCCCAAATAAGCGTTTGGGAGGCCTGTACAGCCTTTCCAGAAAGCCTCCTATCTGGGTCCAGAACTCCCCAGCTGCCCTGAGCGTGCCCGGGGCCGCTGCGTGTCCTTAAGACTAGTACCATTAAAGCTGAAGAATAAAAGCTGCTCATTGTGATCAAAGACAGCTAACGCATTTCAAAGTCAATGACTCATGCTCATATTGTACCATATATCTTAAAGATTTAAGCTTCTTGAGTTACCAACAGAATATTTATTGTCTGCAAATCAATACGTAAGATATTTCACAGTTTATGAGAATACAGTATGGAATTTATGAGAATACAGTATGGTCTCACGTCTTCCAAATACTTTAATAGTTTTGGACCGTGCGCAACAAACATTTGCCTCACAGATGGACATCTACAGTTGCTGGATACATGCCATGTGATTATAAAAAGGGAATACAGTAATGTGCATTTCAGTGTTGAAACTGGAGATGTTTCTTTATAAAAACAGCCAAGTGTCAGGCACAGAGATCACAGAACTGTTGAATCACAGCAAATGCTGTGCAGAAATACAGAGGAAATGAATTCAGTGTGTTGTGCTGCTGTAAAATAGCATGTGGTTGCCATTACTGAAAGCTGTGATTGTATCAGATCTGAACAAGCTCTCAGATTGACTATTTCCTGCTTAAATTATAAGTATATGGTCGTCATTATCGTTTTTCTAGGGCACATTTTTGGAAGTGATTGTTTTTTTTTCCCTTTCTGTTATCACGGTTGCTGTGAACACAAATGTCACAAGCTGTTGACTAAAGCGGATGCAATGTTGCTTTCTGAAAAATCTAAATCAATAACCAATTTAAGGCAGTTTGGGAGCACTGCATTAAACTCAAGTGTGATTTTGTGTCTGTTAAGGATGAATAAAGATCAACGACAGGTTTGCGGACAGTTCCCGCAACCCTTATTGGAAATGTCATCACATGGCTTTGAATTTCATTATTTTTCACAATGCAGCTGAAAAGTGTTCATGCTGCCTAAAAATTTGAACTTCAGTCAACTCAAATATCCAAGTTGACAACATTTCAAGTTGACTAAACAAAAAAACAAACAAACAAACATTTGAAACAGTTTTTAAAGTGTTTATTCGAAGAAAATTGAGCTAAAATAGACTAGAAGTTAAATTAATGAAATCAAATTTAATCATCAAGGTTAATAACATGAGACATAATCAGAGGGGAGGTCTAAACAAGATCATATTCATTTTTGGATGAGAGATGAACGGAATCAAAGCTTTCCTGATCTAACGATGCCTAGTTTCAGCACTTCGGGAGGAAAATTAAGCTTTACAAATTAAAAACTGAGAACATAAAGCCTCCCCTTTCCAGACACTTAAATGTACAACACCTTGTTTAAAAATCTGCTGAATAGTGTTTTGTGACTTGCAGCATCCACTTGATGAAACTTTGAGGACCACAGGGCTTAGTAAGCGCTTAGCAGTGTTTGACAAATTCCGTTTGATTCTGGAAATGAAATGAACCCTTAATTAGTCCCTGCCTGCGCTACAGGCAAACTAACGGAGCAGTAAAATGCTCAGGCCCAAGGACAGCCTAAATTTCCCATATGCCAACCCCCACATTCCCTGTACCTGCTTGCGGTTTCCACGAGTGCTTCCAACTGCTTTGATTCAGGACAACAAGAGGACAACAAGACTTGTTTGACTTTCGTTTCAAGGACAAACTTTGCATTCTTGCACTTCTTAGAAAAACATCAGCTTATGTGAGAGTTTCATATCTGACTTTTTCCACACAAGGTCTGTCACTGTAGACAGGAGACATCTCCTCCTCTGCCCCCAATATGTCAACAGTAAGTACCCCGTCATGAATGCTGTGTGTCAGTTCAGGCTAACACATCTGCCGCATCAAACATATTTTGATATTCTGGAATCTCAGAGACCTGGCAGCTTGACTTGTGGACTTATGTGGACGTTTTTCCCAAATGTCAGCATGGTTTTGGAAACTGAAAACAGAGGGAAGATACAGTACAGTATAAAGATGAACACATATTCAGACTCACACTTACTGTTTGTGACAACACATACAACATCTCTCTTGGCTTTCCAAACATTATTTTTAAGGAGACCTGCAAAAGGACATGTTAAGAGACTCACATCACATAATTAGAAACCCTCTTAAAGAGAGGTATCTAGAGCATCGGTCAAAGTGTTAAATGCTTTTACCAGTCTTTAAACTCATTTAACCTTTGACCTTTTACCAATGATGAGATTATCATAATCAATCTTATTGATCTATGTCTGAAGGGTTAAATTAATTTGGCCTATCAATGGATTACAGTTAGTGACAATATTATGGGTTGGTATCTGATGTTATTTGTCTTCCTGTGGGCTGAACCTTAAGCTTTAACCATTCATTTCCTTATTTATATAGCAACAAGTAGCTTAATTTAAAGCAGGCTGACTTACAAATCAATAACCCTGTAAAGCCTGACATATGAAACAATACCCTGACTTGTTTATTGAAACTTTCTAAATAATATGATATAGTGAGAATCCTTCAAAAAAGGCCTGAACTGAGCAAAAACATGCATTTAGTGCAGTTGCTGAATTTGTTATGGCTAAATAGTAATTCTGATAGCTTGTAATACATATTATGGTTGTTCCTATTTAATGCTATAATGATCAGGATAGTGCAGCAACACTAACACAGTTAAACAGTATGACAGATAAGTTACTTTGCAGTAGCCTACACAATATGAATAAATACAATAAATATTTCCACAATAAAGATTATTTAATTAGAGTTGAATACAAAGGTATATTTAAATGCAAGATATTGTCACATGTCTGTCCTGTCTTTGTTATGCACATGAGTGTTTGTTATGTTGGGCCATGTGCTCTTGTTATTGTCTGTTCCCTCCCCCTTGTTACCTGATTATTGGTTTATTTGTCCCACCTGTTATCCTCGTTACCCTCCTTATTTGCCTTCCTATTTAATCTACCTGTGTTTGCTGTCCTGTGCTCGTACGTTGTTTATAGTTTCCGTGTTAGTTGGAGGAAGTCTGTACCGGTCCTGGTTTGCCTTGTCTTTAGTTCTTTATTCATTGGATTCTTTTGTTGGTTTAGTTATTTCATGTTTTCTTTATTAGACATCATCTATTCACTCTGCACTTGAATCCTTCATCAATTTTCCTCAACCCACCGTGACAGATATAGAGTAATAATTAATTAAACGTAATTTATAAATTTGCAACAAGAATATGTTTATTTTGAAAAAGCAATAAACATGAAAAATCAGTTTGGTTTCATACCAAGAGTTAAAAAAATAACACAATTCAATTTTATTTAAAAAAAAGTCAGATTTTTTAAAAAAATATATAAAAACAAAAAATTATGGATTCTCGATTTGTGATGCGGCTGCAAGCTGTAACACGCATATAAGCTTGTTTTATGTGTTTACTAGAGGTTGAATTCAAATCAAATACTGCCCAACAATTCATATACTTCTGAATAGCATTTCTACTTCATAAATTGTATGCAAATTATGGAAATACTTGGTTCAGATCACTCAAAGCATATATGAAAATGGAGGTCAATAATCTAGTGACTAGTTTGTTACTGCGCCCAAATACAATTAGTTTTTTTCAAGCTAAAGTTTGGAACACAACTTGTCCATAGGTCTATTACAAAGCATTCTTGAATTACAACCATTTAAGTTTGGATAGCGATTTTCATGTCTATGCGAAAAAAGGGAGGGGAGGGGAGAATGGGTGTGGTGGGTGTGGTGTGGTGACGAACTGCTCAAGATGCACAGTCAACAAACTCGACTTGGATTGCTGCTTTTTAATTCTGAGATAAAATAGACAGTCAACAGAAAAAAAAAAACTGAACTACTTTTACCATTTAGGTTAGCCTACTTAGTACAGACGTTAGCAATAATTAGTGCTATGGATTTGTGAGATCTTTCATGAACACCTGCAAGAAGGAATGACTCTCAAACACGAATGGATTGTTGTGCATACAGCAGATGGCGTGCATTGTTATGGATTGTATTTTCCATGGATTAAATCGGATGGCATGGAAAGGTAGGGTGCCTGTGCATTTAATAATTCGTTTTTGGCATGAACGTTAGCGCTAATTTACGTGACACAGATTAAATTTAGCTAACCGTTAGCTCCGTGCTGTCACCCTGAACGAAAAACAACATTCATGACAACTTATTAGCTTGCATACCATCTAAGGATGGCTTGTTTCTGATTGCATACTGTATCAGTTTGTCTGGTCAGCAAAGTTGGTGGTATGTTTTTTTCTCGCAAACTAGCTGAAAATGCAATCGAAAATGTATCATGTTTATAATACAATTTTGTGGTATGTTCTTACCAAAGAGGTATCGTGTGTATGTTACGTGGCTTGGTGACAATTAAAGAGTGGAACAATTTGACACTATGACAAAGCCAGAGTACAGTAACATCACAGCGGCACCGTAACATCTCTCTTGATGCCAGGCTAAATAAAGCCAGAACATCAGCATGCTAGAACAAAGGCAAAGAGCTGTAACTGCTGATGCGGCGTTCTGCCTTGATTTCTCATATGGTTTTGTTACGGTTGTCATGGCCCTTTATTTTCTCGTTAATTATCGTTCTCGTAAATTGAATCTCGATATTTATACACAAGATAAATGAGGCCTCAAATACCACAAAAATGACACTAACTTGACCAAACATGATGTTACGGCGTTTTGCCTTGCGGCAGTATAGTGCAATGCAACAGTGACAATTGAGAGGTGACTTTGCTCAAAAGCCTGTTGTATCATCCCAGACAGCAATAGTGTTGGCCTAGAAGATCTTTTCATCAAGAAGTTGCTTCAGCCTATTAAGTTTTCATCTTGAAATATAACTAGCCATATAAAGGTTATTCTTATGTTTACTTTGTAAAAATCAGTAAAATTTCACCACAACCTGAATGGTTGGGTTGGATTTTTTTTTTTTTTTTTTTTAGAATTATGCTAAAAGACCCTTTACTAAAAAGTTGGCTATTCGGTATCAACCAGATGACGAAGATATTTTACTCAAAAAAAAAAAAAAAAAAAAATGTAAGGGTGCCAATAATTGTGGCCTATGTGTTTTGGAGAAAAACATTTATTTCATAATGTGAAAAAGTGAAAAATTAACATTTAATTGTGTGAAATTGAATAAAATGCTATGAAATAGTGTTGGCAAGACAGCAAATCTGCCATTGTATTCCAATGTAACAAATATTATTTCCATCAGAAAATGTTAATAATAATTTAAGATGTTGTAGAAATATTATTGATCTTCATACAACAAAATGACAAGACATAGTGGGGGGACAAACAAAACTTCAGTAGTGAGGGTAAAAAAATTAGTTTCATTGCTACAAGTTTCCATTGCTGAATAAATAACCAAATGTAGGTCAGGTTTGCTAACACCAAAATCACATGAATTTAACTACATATGGATGACATTATGATTGTAGTTGTGCAGTCCCATGTGTCAATCGTATATTGCCCTAAAAGGAAATATTTAAACAGAGTCTATTTTTATTCAGTTATTTGTGCACAGGTCCATTTTCATGGTTTAGCTTTAAGGTTGAAAATCAATAATGATATCCAAGAGATTCCACAGAGAAGAGGGCTGAAATTCGATCAGGTATCCTCAAAAGTGCGCTTCTGACGCGAAGCCTTGAAATCTGCTTCGGCCATCCATCATGCTTTGCACAACATAAGACATTACAGCATGACCAAAAGAGAAAGACAAAGATAAAAGGTGGGAAAAAGTAGAAAGAAAACCCAGCAGCCTTTTATAATCAATATCCATTTCCAACAGCTGTCACCTTGTTCTTTGGAGCAACTCTCCAAAGTTGTGCATTAGCAAATTGATAGGCTAATTCCAAATAAAATATCACCTTGAACCCAAATGCCTGCATTAATCTTCATTTAGAGAGCTGCGTTTAGAAAGGTCTGTTTCTCCACGTTCACTCGTAGATAAAAGCATCATAGACCATGCTCAGTAGAGCCAGTGACACCTCTTTATAAAAGAGACGATATTATTTTGCATACATTTACATAAACAATTACTGTATAAGGATTTCACAGCAATATTTCAATGCTCTAACATTTTGAGAGATATGTTACTGTCTTTTGCTAAAGGTTTGCTCTCCCCTGAGACACTTTGCTTTCACTCGCAAAACTTTTTTTTTTTTTTTTTTTGTGAAGTTTTTGCAAGCGAACTCAAAAGTTTCTTGGGGGAAAGAAAAACTTTGGCATGAGAAGCAGGAGATGAACACGTTTTAGATGCTTGTTTGTTTCTTAAAACAGTCGCTAGCTATTTGGCATTCTTGACATTGACATTATTCGATTGGCTGCATCACTGTTTCTGAGGAACAGCAAATTTCTACATTTTGATTAAAGATTACAAAATCAAACCATGTTGTTCTTTGGAATAACAAGCCACAATGAATCATTCACAATAAGACAAGGAGCATGCACATAATTAGGGTTGTTTTGATTTCAGGTTGACTTTAAGGGAAGCTAATAGAGCCAAATTAAAAATTTGACTAAGATTGTGAATGCGGCTGCACAGAGTCAAGATAAAATAAGCAAATGGTCAGTGGGCTATAAAAACATTTCAAAATTCTTATACAAAGATTGCCACGGTTGCAATCATCGAAGCACATCTTGTCCAGCTATGAGGTCATAAAGCACTATGCTGAATGCCCACACACACTCCACCATTAGCAAGTGCCTTCCTACTCTCACAAAACAAATTATTTTTCCATCTACGACTGAGAGCTAACAGGGGAATAAACACATCAATAGATGGTGAGGCTATCTATCAGTCGGCCCCTACAGCTTGACAGAGTGGAGTCAGGGAACCGAGGCAATAATGGCATCTTAATGAAATACATGACAGGCTGGACCACAAAGAAATTATGCTTACATTTAAGAAGACTTTTTAGAATTAGGTTCTAATAATGCTCTCGAGTTTCATATTATCTATCTATAAATTACAGAAATGTCTGTGTGTCTGTGTGTCTGTCTGTTAATCGAATATATCTCTCGAACCGTTAGTCCGATGGATTTCAAACTTGACGGGTGTCTTGCTACGGGCACGAGTAAGTGCAGTGCGTTTGACATTTGGATTAGAAATGCAAAAGATATCAAGATCAAAGATATGTGTAAAAGAAGCGCACATTGAAGTTGTGGCTTAAAAAATAAACATTCTGACATTAGAGAGGGTTGTGGTTTAAAAATTGTGATTTAAAAATAAACATTCTGTCAGGTAAACATTAGGTCAGCTACACTGTTTACTTCTGAAGTAAAAAAGTAGCGATTCTTTTTTAGTTTTTATTTTATTGTAGAGATTATACATTTATTATAGTGTTACTATACATTTATTACACAAAATAATTGTGTTTATTACTAGGACACATACTGGGGTTTTTAAAATGGTATTGGGTGTGGATTTAATGTTTTGGTTACACATCGCAATATTTCACAGAAATCTGAAGTGCAAATTCAACCAAATAGGCAATTCACCCTACAGTACTGTGTGTGTGTGTGTTTTCCTCAGCATAGAACACCAGTGAGTAAATTCATATATTTGAGTCAATGACTGGGGGAAACTGAAAAATTATTAGTAATTAATAAATAATTATTAGATAATTCTTCAGGAATGACTTATAACCTGAAACAGTATTCCAAAGTGAAAATATAGGGAACCCCTTAATAATTAAAAAAAATAAATCATCAAATACATTTTCAGGAATTAGGCAACTGATAACCTGAAACAATATTCTAAAGTTAAATATAAGGAAATTATTTGTCAATTAATTATAATCAAATTTGATTGTTAATCAAAAAACAAACAAACAAACAAACAAAAAAACACTATGAATGTAATGTACAGTGTGATAAGTTTGCAAATGAAATAAAAATGTACAGTATTTGCAGATCAATATCCTATAAGTAAATGTCTGCACTTATCTTTCTTATTAAGGCTGAAGAATGACTAAAACCGGCTAGAAAAAAAAAATCAGTGCAATTACTTTTCAAAAACTTACTTTTTGACCTTTTACTAAGGTAATTTTGAAAATTAATAGGCCTAATTATAATTTTACTGGAGTAATATTTTATTGGAGTATCTGTACTTTTATTCAAGTAGCCTACTTGACTTGTGTACTTCATTCACCACCACTCCACTGCTAACATAAAACTGATTATTGTAAATTATAAAAATTACACACAAAAAAAACCTGATTATTGTAGTAACTACTATGTACAGTATGACTGTTCATTAGTAGGTTCTTCTTCTTGAACCATAATTAATAGTAGTTCTTCATGAGGTTTGACAAAGATTGATGAAAGAAGACACCATGTAGTTACAGATTGGATGAGATTTCAACAGGGATAACAAGGTAAACAGACTGTAAATAAATGAAAGCTTTAGCATAAGTTTTGTCAGGAACAAAGCTACATGCAACAACGACCGACACCCAACAACTGAAGCACAGAGGTTTAAACACACAGACAAACAAGCTAAACAAGGGGGCGTGGCTAATCAGAAACACCTGGGGGAACTCATCAACAAGAAAAACTACAAAGGACTACAAAACATGGCACGGAACAGGAAATAACTAAAGTCCACACAAGACAAGGAAAACACAAGACCGGAATCGTGACACTAACATTGTCAAATGACTACCTTAGTCTCCCAAAGACATGATAATACACAAACTCCCAAAGTCTAGTAGATGTATATCATTTTGAAGTGTGTCATCCAGAAAAAGAAAATACTCAACTTGAAGCTCAAAAACCGCAAAGCTAAAAACAGTAATGGCTTGGTGGTCTTGGCAGGCAGCTCACCTGGTATTTCTCGGCAGAGCTGGAAAGAGGTTTGGACTCCTCTGCATGTGAGCTTCCATGACAGATTCTCAAATGAGAGCCAAACACATTTATCAACGGTTCATTTGACACTGATTACTCTCCGAGGGCTGTCCACTACACTTGCCTGTTAAAAAGTGAGCAGGGTCCTGGAGGTCAAAATCAGTCTCTTATTGCCAGCTCACATAATCAAATCGGACAGAAATTTTCCTGGTAGACAGCGAGGGGAAAGGTCCATCATTTGGGGGTGAAGCATAGTGTGGAAAATCACGGCAATAGATGAGTGTTCACACTCCAAATCACTTTCCTCTGTCAGTAGCACCTGAAATGGGGATTGATTGTACCCGAAAATACATGGAATTATATTAGGAATGTAGAAGGAAAATGAATATATACAATCTGTTCTGGCTTGATCAGGATAGGGAAAAAACAGATTTCATGTTCCATTTTTTGAAAACCATATGAAATACATCACACGGTCATAAAATATACATAAAATCATCAAAATAAATCAGGCACAACTTGCCAAATGGGCCATTGAGTTTATACTTGATTCAGCTTAAGCTGAAGCTCTTGCCAAATAAAACTTACTGTTTTCTTTAACCATGATTAAGCAGTTAGTAACCGATGTTAAATAATCGCTCTTGACCTCAAATCAAATACCATCAATCTTTAGATATTATACTCTTGATGATCTCTGCACTACAAACCCCGTTTTACACCATTAAACAAAACCCAACCTAACATTTGCGGAAAAGGTATTTGGCATGAAATGTGCTGCCAAAAAAAGTCCTCTGGGGTTAAAACACATCATACACACCATTAGTTTCCATTGTAGATAGTTTGCATAAAAACGTTCTGTAAATGTCTTTCAATTTAGACAGTTTATGGTCTCAGAGACCTCAGCAGTGGGGATTTTTTTGTTTTTTCTACTAGCCCTGTCAATATTTTCACTGGTATATACACTCACCTAAAGGATTATTAGGAACACCTGTTCAATTTCTCATAATGCAATTATCGAATCAACCAATCACATGGCAGTTGCTTTGAAGCTTTTAGGGGTGTGGTCCTGGTCAAGACAATCTCCTGAACTCCAAACTGAATGTCAGAATGGGAAAGAAATGTGATTTAAGCATTTTTGAGCGTGGCATGTTTGTTGGTGCCAGACAGGCCGGTCTGAGTATTTCACAATCTGCTCAGTTACTGGATTATGTAATTCTAGGGTTTACAAAGAATGGTGTGAAAAGGGAAAACATCCGGTATTTGGGAGTCCTGTGGGCGAAAATGTCTTGATGCTAGAGGTCAGAGGAGACTGGGCCGACTGATTCAAGCTGATAGAAGAGCAACTTTGACTGAAATAACCACTCGTTACAACCGAGGTATGCAGCAAAGCATTTGTAAAGCCACAACAGACACAACCTTGAAGCGGATGGGCTACAACAGCAGAAGACCCCACCGGGTACCACTCATCTCCACTACAAATAGGAAAAAGAGGCGACAATTTGCAAGAGCTCACCAAAATTGGACAGTTGAAGACTGGAAAAATGTTGCCTGATCTGATGAGTCTTGATTTCTGTTGAGACATTCAAATGGTAGAGTCAGAATTTGGCGTAAACAGAATGAGAACATGGATCCATCATGCCTTGTTACCACTGTGCAGGCTGGTGGTGGTGGTGTAATTGTGTATGGAATGCTTTCTTGGCACACTTTAGGCTCCTTAGTGCCAATTGGGCATTGTTTAAAATCCACGGCCTACCTGAGCATTGTTTCTGACCATGTCCATCCCTTTATGGCCACCATGTACCCATCCTCTGATGGCAACTTTCAGCAGGATAATGCACCATGTCACAAAGCTCGAATCATCTCAAATTGGTTTCTTGAACATGACACTGAGTTCACTGTACTAAAATGGCCCCACAGTCACCAAATCTCAACCCAATAGAGCATCTTAGTTTGGGATATGGTGGAACAGGAGCTTCGTGCCCTGGATATGCATCCCACAAATCTCCATCAACTGCAAGATGCTATCCTATCAATATGGGCCAACATTTCTAAACCTTGTTGAATCAATGCCACGTAGAATTAAGGCAGTTCTGAAGGCGAAAGGGGGTCAAACACAGTATTAGTATGGTGTTCCTAATAATCCTTTAGTGAGTGTATATATATATATATATATATATATATATACAGTATATATGTGTGTGTGTGTGTGTGTGTGTGTATATACATAGCCTATATACTGTACATACACACATGGGTTTAATAAATATTATTTAATTTAAGTGACAAAATCATGCGAACCTCGTTGTTATCAAGATGGATATCAATTATAGCACCTTTAGGGCACAAAAAACTAAGATAAAACTTAAAATAAAGATTTATTCATAATTCAGTAATTTCACCAGTTAAAAAAATAGAGACAAAGAGCACCACATTCATAAAAACATGGTGACAAAAGAGGGTGATGGGAATATTAATCAACACAAATGTCACATCTGTCCATAGTCAGCCATCACAGCTCAGCTGAGCTGAAACATGAGGCTAGGATACCGTGAGGGTCACAATGACAATATTTGTGAAATATAAGAACACCCAAAGGCATTCTTTCTCTCTCTTCCCGTCCCATCATTCTCTATCACTCTTTATCTCCTCCTACCTCTCATTAGGTCACCAGAGACTTTGCATCTTTGAAGTGTTAGCGTCTGTCACCAATCTGCCATTACCAGTGGACAGACACCTCTGCTGTCGCAGCAGAGACTCAAGGGACATTACGCCCTTTCACCTATAAGGCCACAATCAATTACACAGCTGACAGAGGACAAAGACTGTTTATGGTCTTCGATAGCGCGTGATCTCCATCATGTAGCAGGCAAAAGATACACATCTAAGTACGGAAAAGGCGTAGGAAATTACTTCTGCAATCTGTTGTGTTGAGCATGGAAACACAAGAGCATCAATATGGGGCCCTGCTGTGGAGTGAGCCAGGACGGCTGTATGGATCCGTTATTGAAATCTAGCCAAGCTGTCAATGTGCTAGCTAAAGCAGGTGCCTGTGTGCTACACAGATGCTGTGCTCCCCACATTAGCATCTCTTTGTTGGTGGAACGGCGTCACAACAGGCTGGAGGGAGGTCAGGTGAAGATCAAGTATTGAGCCGTTAAAGTATAGCTTGTACTCATTAGGCCAAATAAAGAGGGAAGGCGAAGTAAACATATTTATAGGATGCGCCACAGGACAGCCAGCACCCAACAAAGGTAGAGGATGCATTAAGAAAAAGAAGTGGAGCCTCCGATATTGATCTCAACAAGCCAAGTTTCTTTATGAAAGAAGATTATGTGTCCAAGAGTAAAGACTGTTTTAACTGTCTCTAAAATAAGGGCAATCTATTTTGATTGATTCTTCCCTATCAGCTTACTGTCTTGGATATGATTTCGGAAAAACAGGGACAAAGACAAGCGAGTGCATTAGCCGGCAGCAAATTAGCACAGCTTACAAATTTTGGAACTTGGACATATTTTATAGTGTGTCATGTTTCTTCAGCACTCATTTATTCACATTTGAAACATGAACAGTTGCAAATAAAGGGTCCAGTTGCAAACAGCCTAGACATTATTTATAGTACAAAAGTAACAAAATGGCATTAGAATAAAACATTGAAATGTATTAAAGGGATAGTCTACCCAAAAATGACAATTCTGTCATAATTGACCCTATGTCGTTCCAAATATTTAGAGAATATTGCCAAGCATGTTGATTACTAAACAGTTTCGGTTCCTATCAACTTCCATTGCATTTTTTGTCCTTTCAATGGAAGTCAATGGAACCGAAAGTATTTGCATATAAACATTCTTCCAAATATCCTCTTTTGTATTCAATAGAAGATAGAAAGTCATACAGATTTGGAACAGCATAAACGTGAGTAATATATGTTTGGGTTTAATATTACCCCCTTTAATATTAACACAACCCAATCAACACTAAATGCATCTCTATAGCATGAAGTGTGTTTTTCGTGTAATTTGTTTTTACGTGCATAGGATATGCATGGGTTGGTTAGGGTAGGTATAGAAGTGGTGTGGGGTGTGTGTGTTTTATACGTTTGGGTAGAATTAGTGGCGTGGGAGTGTGTATTAGACGCGAAAACTGCGTATCATATGCATGTAAAAACTCATTTTCGCGTATAAATTGCACAATAAAACACGATGCGTGCTATAGAGACGCATTTACGTGAGAACAGGCTGATTAACAAGAATATTTGCAATAATTGTGTTGTAAATGCAAAAACCACCGTGGTTTTTACCAGTCTAACAAATTAAACAAACACAGAGACAAGTAGCCTACTGTGTTTTACCATTTCACAACGTGACGGGAGAATTTCACCCTCCATAACCCTCAAAAGAGTGCATACTGTCTCTGAAAACTTTGCAAAACTCCTTTCTTACTGGATTGGTTTAAGGAAAGTGAACCCAACCTTGCAAAAAGCAATGACAAGGTTTCATAAGAGAGCAGCATTCAACAGTAATTGGTTTCAAGATGATGCTTTTAGAAAATGAGCACACAGAGATTTATTTGATATCTCAACAGTATTTTTTTTTTTTAGCATCTTGTTAGCATGCTTCTTTTTTATTTTATTTTATATATCTTGGATGTGAAAGCATAAGCTAAGTGGCTCAGCTGTGGGTACTTGCAGTGCAGCTTTCACCATATCTGATTATAGCATTTTTGTCAAGCATCATCTCTTTCTCTGATACAAGAACAGACACACATATACAAACATATAGCATTGTGCACTATATGATTACAACCAAAATGGAGGTTTGGCAGCTAATTAAAACAAATATGGTTCATATTATTGCCTGTCATCAGGAATTTATATCCTAAATGAATATAAAAATAAATTCTCGTGGATGGATAAAGTCAATTTGAAACAAAAAAAAAAGACACAAAAGAGTTTGTTCAGTGCGCCTCCATGCATCACTGTTACTCTTACATGCTAAGCCAGAGTTTCTGGAATCAATTTATTTTTTTGGAATAAACTCTGAAGAATAAATCCACCCATTGAGAGAAGATGAAGTGGAATAATCAGAGAACGCTATAAGCAATTTGAACCCATTTAAACTTTAGGATGTGTGTGGTTTAGACACCATGTTCCTTTTCACATTAGATTTGTTTTTGTTTTTTTTCTAATTCTATTTCCATTAAAGCCTTCATCAAAACAAGGCTACATATTTTTATAAACAGTGAACAGCCATTTTAAAGTGCATTCATTAATAAAGTATAAATTATATGTGTGTGTGTGTGTATATATATATATATATATATATATATAAATATATATATATATATATATACAGTATATGTATGTATGCATACATACATAGAATATTCAATAATTAAGTACTGTAAAATGTATTATACATTAGTATAAACAAATAACAAGCTAATAATAAAAACATGTCAACACAAGGTCACATATTTTGACAGACATGTCATATTACGAAAAAATAAAAATATTTAAATAAATATAAGCAAAAACAACATCAAAACAAGGTCATATGATTTGACAGACCCGTCATCGGTCATCCACACATCGGTGCAACAAACAAATAAGTACTGTTTGTGTTTACCACATACCAGTATTAATTACTTTCATGACCGTTCAGTTGAAAGACCATTGTTGATATCTGACTTTTATTTGGGTGGTCTGAATAAATCCCCAATCTCTAGGCAGTAAATTTCATGTGTCACAGATAAACATCAGACCCAGAATGTTCAGCACAGGATGAGTGACAGCAAGGTAAACAAAGTGTGGCACAGATCAGCACCGTGCAAAATCAGTTTCAGACAGATTTGAATTCATTGGGCCTGTCCGTTGGGATAGCATCATTCACATGGCAAAAACACCATGAAACTCAACAGATGCCTCTCTATAAAATCACTCACATAATTCACTTCAATGTATTCCCCTTTTTTTAAACCTCCTCCTGCTTTCTTTATCTTCCCTTTCTTGTCCTCTCCAAGTTTAATGTTTCACTTACCTCAAATAATTCATTAAAAAGTATCATCCAGTATATACCCATGCTGCTACAGTAACAGCAAAATGTTTTTGTATCAATAATAACCACCCATGCATTATCTCTGCTTTTAACGCCGATCATCATTAACTGGAAAAAGGTGCCTATTTTCACTCTCTGACACACTATTGAAAGCGTAATGTATATAGAAACTGTTTAAAGACCAGATAATTAGAGTCATTTACTCGAACAAGAGAGATATACAGTTTTGGGCTCATTTGACAGACGTGCAAAACGCAGATGCAATAGATTGGAGAGGAGCATTTTCTGTGTTTAAAATGAATAGACCTTAGCATTGCTTCTCCTCTTCCATTATTCAGATAGAGAAATTCACAAATATAACCTGCTAGTCTCAAAACATATCAACTTTCTGAATATTTCATCATAGGCTGCAGGTCTCAGAGATAGCCATGAAAAGACATGACTTCGGTCAGCTGGGGGAAAAATATATAATGTCACGTCAATTCTGTCACTGAACCTGTGAATGTAAGAAGGGGTAAGAAAATCTCATTCAAGCATTTGAGTAATTCATAATTTACCTTGACTCCAACAAAGTTACATCTTCCGTCAATCATCACTGTAGACATCTTTTATTTTATTTATTTATTTATTTGTTAAACTGCAAACATTGGTTTTCCACCAGAGAGGGCGAATTTTCGGAGTTAGAGAATATTGAATGTTGTTTAGCTCTCAGACCCAATACTGTGACCTCTTGAGGTTTGAGTTTCAGCATCAATTAGAGGCTTTGTCAACAGATGAGGCCTTTTATTTCCACAAATGTCAGCTATTTTCTCATGGGGTCTTTACATGAAAACGAAATGCTGGGGCTAATTATGTTAATTAGATATGATATTCACATATTATTGCTCTAAAACCCTATAAGGATTGCAGTGCTGTTGTAGATAAATGCATACATATAAATGCAGTGAACACACTGCAAAGAGATTGATACATTTATAGTCAAGTAGTAATTTTAAATTCATGAATATATTTTTTTGCCATGAGGAAAATATTACTGAATGCATCTTTAAGGGAAAGGAAGTAGACAATTAACTCTGTCCTAACAAAGATGTTGCACTGTGGTCAAGAGAGGTTGTGGTCATTGCTGCAGGCATGGAAGAATCTATTTCTTCCTCGTCTTCAAATGTAGACATGTTTCTAAAGGTCATATTGCACATATTTGATTGCAAAGCAGAGATAGCCATCACTAAAAGACACCTAGACAGCTCACAAAGAGGTACTCAGACACCGATCAGATGGCTTTAACAGGGAAAGTGGGCTCCAATGACCACCCAGACCACCCAAACTGGCCACACAAGTGCTGTGACTGCCAATGGAAAAGTGATATTCTACCCATATCCAATGAACGCTCACTGCTGAGTGGACACTTTGAGGTCTCAACGTCTCCTGGATCCCTTTTCTGTCTCGAAGGCTGACAATCAATATAATAGACAATGACATTTAAAGAGAATTTTCTGACTTCACCATAAGTTAGTGGTAAAAACAGATGTGTAATGCACATTTTTTAAGTATGTCAAGAAATGAAGAAAAAAAAAACTTCAGAAGTCTGGATTTAAAAAAAAATGATAATAAAATAAACATACAGAATGTTGCAAGTCCCTAGAACAAGAGAAAGGAGCTGTGATGTGACAATACATTGTAATGGTTAAATTGACCTGTTTACTGTTTGCCGCCTGATAAATGGCAGAAAATTACAGCACATATACTTCTCAGAATCCCAACGCAGAGAGCTTTTATCCTGTAATGAGAAAAAATTAGACTTCGCATGTGGCATATTTTCCAATATGCATTTGCCACGGCCATTACTCACACGCTAACATCAAGACAAATAAAACAATTACCCGTCTGTAATTAGTTTTCACAGCACAACTCAAGTTGCCATCATTTTAAACACTAATAGTGTCACCACCGCGCATGGCTGAGGTTCAGGCGAAACATTTATTATGGAAGGTCATCATTTTAAAATCTCGTTAGCTGTACCTGTGGGCCTGAAGGTCAAGATCAACTCGAAGTTGTGTTATGTATGACAGTGGAGCCAGCCAACTCCTCCCTTGCTGTTCTCTGCCTCAGTTTAAGCTGTCATAATTTTGAATTAGGCTGAGACGTATCATCATCCTGGTAATATTTCATATGTGCCATCGCACGCAGCCAAGAGGCAATAAACAAAAGCAATTACAAAGGCCTGCTCCTGCAAAAACAAACCTGCCCCCATCCTTGCCGGCCTCAATTTCAGTATTTGCTAATTCGCATGAATATTTTAAATGTCATCAAATGTGTGTCACACATCCATAAACACCATAGATGGATGCAATCGTATTCACACATTTGGCTTTCTGTAATATCATCCTTTCCATTTACTTCCATTGCGTTAATCCAAAGCTAATGATGTTTTTAATTCCAACTCCAGCTTATTAAAGAAATGCCATAGAGTCCTGGTTGCGTATGCAACCCACTGTTCCCCGAAGGAGGGATCTATTCATACAGAGGTAAAGAGTACAAGGAACCACGCAGTCACAGAGTTAAAATAGGCGATTAAATGCAGTTTAAAGTAAAATTAGTGCATTTCATTGCTGTTTATTGTTTTATTTATCTATTTTTGTCTTTGGTGTTTTAGTATGTGGTAGAAAGGGCACATTCTTAAGTCGTGGAGTCAAATGAGGTGTATTGTGGAGTTAAATAAGGATAATAAATGGAAAAAGGGGCCAACACAAAAATCAGTGAAAGATGTTTCTGTTACATATTATTAAAACTTTTTCCTCATATGTTGCATGCTCCTCAAAAAAGACTGCTGACCCACATATGTGTAGACGGAAATGACAAAAGCCAACAAAACTGCCACTGAATGTGCTTCAATGATACATACAAATGTAGGTGATGGAAGGCTAAATTTAGCTTGCAATAATGCCTGTTATGCCCCCTCCCACGAAAGCTTGCACCATTCCCGAAGGCCACGTCCCTCTGACTGTCCCAAAGTATAAAAGTTACAAAAAGAAAATGTTATTCTACAATGTTATAACTAAGTCTCCTTCATGCAAAGTATCATAAAACATTTCACTTCGTACACTGAAGATCTCTTTCTCAAACGCTCTGATCTGACTTTGTCTCCTCATTCATTCAGAAGGTGATGTCTCGGCTTTGTGTAGACTGAACAGCTCCAGGATCTCACCATCTGTTCTGCTGTTGACTCAGTCTTCAGCTGAGGTATGGGCATGTTTACTGAGTGAGCACACAGGTGGCCAGACCTGCACACAAAGCAAATCTTTCTCTCTTCACTTGGTCACCTTATTTTCCTTAAAACTCATTATATCAATAAAATCAATAAAACAATACATATTATTATATCAATAAAAGCTTATTACTAAGACAGAGAGTCCACCCAAATTTAAAAGCATGTCATCATTTACTCTCATGTCATTACAAACCTGTATGACCTTTTTGTTCTTACCATTGCCATATGACCATTATGACCATTGCCTTATCAGAATTTTCATTTTTGTGTGATACACACACTCGTGCTTAAATGGGAACTTTCAATAGACTTTTTACTCTGTACAACCCCTACCCCTAAACCTACCCATCACAGAAAGCTTTTGCATTTTTATATTTTCAATAAAACACACACTCAGTATAATTCATAAACGCTTTTCTTTAAGGGGACCAAAAAATATCCACATATTGTCCTCATAACTTAGGGTTTACCAGGACCACACATGTTGTGTTTTCATATTTTATGGACTTTTCATGATTTTTATACTGTAAAAACAGCATTTTTACATAAAAAAAACAACATAATTTAGTCTGATTTATAAGTTGTTTTTCTCATGGGAACCAAAAAATTTCCCAACAAGAATAAGAATTTCGGATATTGCCATCTTTGTGGGGATGTTTTGTCCTCATAACGTAGGGTTTACCTGGACCACGTGCACACACACACAGTACACAGTAACAGCAAAAGTCCACTAGTACAAGATTTGATTTTGTGTTAGTATTTCAAAATGTGAACTATATGTTCCAACAGCCAGTAAATCGATTCGAATTAACCTATTGAGGATGCAGCTGATCCAATGTTGGGACCAGCTGATCCTGCAATCAAAGCTTTGTTTGTGGTAAGAGCACCAGTTTGGCTCCACTCTGCTGAGGGGCGTCTGACTCTGACGGGGGGCCCCAGGCTTTATGCCCACACTAGGATACTCCTGTGTCCCCTGCAGTGTAGTGTGGGCGTCTTGATCTGTGTTCAGATATTGATTCAGCATTCAGGCCGTGTTCAGGTCTATCTGGTCTTTCTAATGGGCATTTGAGAGTCTCAGAGGCATTTAGAGAACAAAACAAACCGAAGGAGAGGGGTTATCGGTTATCCTTACAAATAAATAAATAACACAAGAAGAGAACAGAACCTGAGGGAGACACTGCTGCTGGTACACTAAGATTTCAGTAGACTTGCCTATCCCTCTTTCGCTTGAAACTACTGAAATGTATGTTTGTTTTGACTAAGGACAGATACCTGTATCCACATCCATATGTTGAACACGTGCTCAACAATTATTCATGCTGTTTGATGGAGATGCTATATTTGACTGTTTTAGTCACCCTGGTGGGTTGGTTAAGACCTTTTGCATAAGGACTTAATGAGAAAATCGCACCCCTCAGTCACGTCCAGCCTCTCTTGAGGAGAAGGAAGGTCAGTTTGGAGATGCGTTCTGGCCTGTTTATTTGCATTATTAAAACAGGGCAACAATTAAAAGCCTCCTGTGGGAGATTTCAGACAGGCAAAAAACACATCAGACATTGACGGACGGATTCACGCTGTGCCCGTCTGGGCAAGTCCAGCGTCTCATGTGAAACGCCATTGGCAAACTTGTTTTCTCTTGTTCTGTCCAAAAATCTGGTCACACTTTAGGAGATCATATATATATATATATATATATATATACAAATCTTGTTCTTTGTCTTGTTCTTTTTGGACAGAACAAGAGAAAACAAGTTTGCAGATTCTATATATGAAGAGTTCAGATGCAAAAGCCTCTAAATGCCATTTGAAATTTTCTTCTAAAATGATCATTTTTATCAAGCTTATATATTCAAGTTCAGTAATTTCACTTAAATCACAACTAATAGGTAATCTTCATTGCAATTTAACTGAAAATACTGAACTTAAATATACAAGCTTGATAAAAATGATCATTCTAAAAGAAAATTTAAAATGGCACTTAGAGGCTTTTGCATCTGAACTCTTCATATAGCCTATATTTGTTTCACCAAATTAAAAAAATAATATAATAATATAATAATAATAATAATTATGTAAACTGGTGACACCAACTCAAAAACGTATTCAAGTTCTGCTTGTTTGAAACATTTGCTAATTGGAAGGCTGCAATCAACAATCTAAGGCTGAATTTTAGTTTAATTTAGTTAGTGAATTTTAGTAAAAGAGTCTGTAGCTTCTGTAAATCAAATTTAAAGTTTATCTAAATTGAAGCTTTGCAGCATGTTACTTTGTTGGAATCTCTTTGGTTTGTTTGCTACTACAAAAACACTACCACATCTAGTCCCATTCAGTGATACGAGTTTAACTACACTTTCCAAATTCCAGTATAAATATAAATATGCAGCATTCCAAAATTAGCAGGCAGACAGCATATCTGTAACCATGACAATTTTACCTGTTTTGTATTACAACAATCGGATATGGCAGGACATAAATCAGTAGAATTTTAGGTTTAACTATTCCATTTATAGTTTCAATACAGTAAATGTGAATGGGAGCAGGCTTCACTCAAAGATTACACTTAAACTTTGTATCATTTTAAAATTATTGGTTGATGTTAATATGGGTGTGTCAATGGGTGCGGGCATATAAGATTGGTTACATTGTGATCTTGTTGCACACTGAAAATGCCACTCCAAACTCTTCTCAACAGGCTCATTCATTAGTATCGTTCACCATTGACAATATGACAAAGCATGTCCTTTATTTTTTGAAGGTGCCACCTACTAATATATACTAGGATGCTGATGCTAAAAAATGTAAAATGCAAGAGTGAAACTGTAAGTATGCTAGAATGCATAGGTCTATTGCTTTGAATAAGCAGCCAAACACAGACACTCCATCTTTATAATCTGTCATCCTTGAGTGAGCGATGGTTGATAGAGTGGGCAGACTCAATTTAAGCCCTCACCTCAATGAGAGCGTTAGTGGCTTCATCCACCATGAACCTGTTATACCTAATAGCATTTTAGAGCTGAGAACCTGCACCCAATCAATGGCCTATCAAACACTGGCCTCATGCACAGCAGGGCCAGCCACAACATAATGACGACCCCAGGTAGAAGAGGTTTGGGTCATTGGAATGGGAAAACAAACAGCAAATCAAAGCTAGCCTTCCCCGTCTATTTCATTTTAATTTGCATCTGCAAACCAGTCCTCCATTAGACTCCTACCGTAGTACCCCATGCAGCAACCGATAAGACGCAGGATTGAGTGTTCTGTATTTTTGCTCCAAGATTTCCTGTTCTCTCTGCATTTTCGTCTCCCCCAGGGCAATTATGGGATGTTCGGGGCTTCGCCCTTGTCCTCGGGCAGGCTGGTGTCTTGAATTGTTAGGATCAGAGGCTTGAGAAGTCATTACGCTCTGATCAATGGTGTTCTCTGAAGGGCTGTGGACACAGATGTGGTGTGAGCTGTGTGATTAACACCAGCTCATCACAAATCTCAAAGGACTTAACACACAAATTAACAGGCGAGAGTGGCTGCAAACGTAAATTGAGGCAAACACATAAAGAAGTTGTGCTTAATGGTGTTTATGAAAGCAGGCCCACACAGAGAGGACATCCCATCAGACAGTGGTCAATAAGAGATAAACAACACCTACAAGAGTACCAAAAAACACAACAACAAACTGATATAAAACTCAAATAGAAAGACAACCCCTACTGTTCACATCATGCATTTTTAAAGACCATGTAACCAGGAAGCTCTATTAAAGGCCAGAAAATAACCCATACTTTATTTTAATGAATATCTGGATCATTCATGCCAGTGTATTTTATGTCATAATATATTTAATGATTAAATAGTAGTAGTATCACAATTTATTCAGTACATTTTAAGTAAAGAATGTACAATTTCAGGTTTCAGTTCAGTATACAGTACACACAAACATAAACTTTAGTTTAAACATTATCTATTTAATTAAATTAACTTTAATCAAAGAACCTGAGCTTGAACAGAGCATATAATATTTCTGAAAGTGTTTTTTTTTTTTTACATTATACACTTCAAAAGGTTCTGCATAACAGGATTTACTTATCAAACTTGCAATTGTGATATGGTAAAAACATTTTTTTTACTAAACTTTCCTGTTGAAAGGCAAGGCATAAAAGGTTTCATTTTACACAATGAAAAGACTGTTTCAATAATCCATTACTACTGATGGTTTGTTTGATGGATCACAGCAGCTTCACATCCAGTGACTGCAGGTGTGTATGCGTGTGTGTGTGTGTGTGTGTGTGTGTACAGACAGGAAGACCTACACATTCACCCAGCATTCTTCAGGGCTCAGAAGCTCCCCACTAAATATAGTACATCTCCCAGATCTCTGCTGCTCTTGAGGACTCAGACAAGTAGGCCAGGAGGAGAAAAATGGGGCGGCCTTGTGGTTGAATATGCAGCAAATTCAGAGTATCAATAATAGATGCCACAGTATCTAAAAATAATATTTCACCTACAATACACCTACAAGATATAGGGAAAAATCAAAGAGATTTTGTTTTTCAGGTGAACACAAATCCAAAGGATCCTTCGGCAACACCCCAAACATCCTTTCTTTCCCAACAACATGGCTTATAGCTGAACCGGTTTGTAAACATGCACAAAGACATACAGCCAGAAGGGAGACCATATTTAGTTTGACATGAACAAACTTGAGGCTCTGAGGAATGGAAACACAGTCTGTTCAATATGTTGTACTTTCTAAATATAACCAGGTCCTGGGTTAATATAACCAGCATTTTCGGAAATTGTTTTGTTAATGGAGATTTGTGGCAAGACATATTTTGGAGGTTTTGTTTACTTAAATCAAACAATATAGATATGTGAATAAAATGTGCGGGTTTTTATGTTTTTAAATGATTTTATATCTACAAATACAACCCGGTCTCATCCCAAATCGTCATATAACTGACGTTTTGGGACGTCTTTTGACCATACGTCAATATTCGCCTTTTTAGGGCCCCCTTAAACGTCGGTAGATGAGGTTATGGGATCCTAACTCTACCCCATACCTAAACTTAACCCTAAACCTAACCCGTCACCTAACTGACGTTAAAGGTAAAGCGTCAGTTGTATGACGGCCCGGGATCGCCATCTACCGACGTTTAAGGGGGCCCTAAAAAGGCGGATATTGACGTATGGTCAAAATACGTCCCAAAACGTCAGTTATATGACGATTTGGGATGAGACTGTGTTAACAAATAAAAAAAACTCTTTCCTTAAAAAACTTAGTCAGCTACCTATGGAAGAATATTTCCAGCGCAAAAGTTGTTCGAAAATGTTGAAGGCTCAATTATGTTGCCTTTAAATGCATTGTTTTACCAAATTCATCACACTGTAAAAACGAACTTTTTGGTGTAGTAATATATATTAAATGAATCATCATAATTTTTACTTAATAAAATTAAAATTCAATGTGAACTAGAATTTTCTAAGTAAAATTTTAAATATCTACGCGTTTAATTCATGTAATAAATTAACTGGTTGGAAAGAGTAAATCTTATTATATATTTTCTTGTAATATTTAAACGTTTTATAGTCCCTTCACATAAACATAGTAATTTTAAGTAAATTTTAATAGAAAAGCATAGCGCGTTTGAATCCGCACATGCGCGTTTGGACAAGTCTAACTGCGCACTTTGGATCTGAGACGAGACGAATTGGCGGGCTGCTGCGTGGCTGCTTTCTGTCGTGTTTGAGGTAAGTTTGTCTTTCTGTTTTACATTTAATAAAACATGAGTCTGTGTGGGTTTTGATTGATGATTCTTGTTTATTTGACTCAATAAACATTAATGCTCACCTTACAACATGGCCTCATATTAGTGCAACGCGTGTGGGTTATCCATAACAGTATACTGTATCGTTAACCCCTTTTCACTTCCTAACGTTAACGTACATTATTTATATTGAATCGGAAGTTTTCAATAGTTTTATAGATTCACAAAGAACTGTTTTTCGTGTAAAAATGTCAAACTAAGTAGAAATTAGTAGACAATCTTTACCGTTTTAACTGCTAGCTAGCTAAAATTGGGCCTTAAAATTAACAATTTAATGTCAACCGCTCTTAACGTTATACTGTTGACTATGGAAAAGTTTGAATGCTCTTGCTGAATATTGCTCAGGATGGAACGTTTACACAAAGCTATTTTTTTTTTTTCAATCGCACTAAATCGTGCATAAATGAGGTCTTAAAGTAAGCAGGGCTGCGTTTCTAAAATCATCCTGTTTCTAAAAGTTGATTGTAGAAAATAGAGATCGTGAGTGGCAATCATGGGCAATATTAATATTGACAACAGTAACTGATTTAGCACATGAAAAAATAAATAAACTTGTAATGTACTAAACTCAAAGTTAAAATTGAAATGCCAAATTAGTGTTTCTCTTTTGGATTTGCACATTACAAAAGAAAGTGCTGGATTGTTCACTCCACTGTTGATGTATACAGTCCTTGTATAATTAACCCTTGCTCCCTGCATCAGTCTATTTAACCAAATTTCTGCTGTTGTACTCTTGAATCATTTTGTCACATTAGATCAAGGAGGAATTCAGGAGAATCGATCATGGGGCAGAGATTCATGTTCAGACTTGACCAATGCACATCAAGACTTATTGCCCTGATGAAGGCCATGGGAGGTGTTGTGGGGACCAAACTGAGGCCATTTCTGGACAAACTGAGTCAGGTGTGTTTGATCAAAAGTGTGCTTGTTCACATTTTTTTAAATAAGATATACTTAATGTATTTTTCTCAAACATGCATGTACATTTATTGTATAGCTTTTAATACAATATAGATTGCATTAAAGTAGAATTTCATAAATTACAACTTAAATTTCAAATATTAAGAATCTGTACTGAAGATGATAGTTTCAGCGACAGTTCTGCTTTGGCCAAAATGCAAGGCAGACAGGAACAGGAAGTAGAGTCACTTTGCTCTAAGTACTCAAATCAGTGTTCCTTGCGCATGAATGCTTTTGTGTTCTCACTTGATTTCATTGAGTTCATTGTGTATGAATAAAAGGTTGTGTAATGGTACAATATAAATCTGTTCACAGACACAAAGCCTTGAGATGGGAATCAGTTATCCGCAGCCTCATTCTCTACTTTGACGATAAAGAAGATGATAAACTGTGTTTTGAAGATGAACAGAGTTCTGACGGGCTCGGGACGACATGAGGGTGAGTCATTAATGACATCATTTTCATTTTCACAATCACGAAACGTCGCCATGGAAATAATAAGGAGATATATTTTAAAATGAAAGTCGCACACTGGGTGGTCAGCTAGAATATTTTAAAGTTGCGTGTGAAAGGTTAAACAGAGTCAAGTTTATTTCACAGAAAACTGCACTCCAGTTTATAGCACCCTAAAAAGGATAGTTCACCCAAAAATAAAAATTGTCATTGTTTACATTGTGTAAACATTGTTTACACTCAAGTTGTTCCAAACCGTTGTGAGTTTATTTCTTCTGATGAACACAAACAAAGATATTTTAAAAGAATGTTGGTAATCAAATGACGGTAGCCATTGACTTCCATAGTAGATTTCTAATGGCTACAGTCAACTGTTTGATATCCCATTTTCTTCAAAATACAATGTATGTATGATATACCGTCCTTGTCCAGAAAAGGTAATACAGACATCATCAAAGTAGTCATGCAGTGACTGCAGTGGCTCAATTTTAAGTTTATAAAGCGGCAAGAATACTTTTTGTGCGCAAACATAATGACTTTATTCCACTATTCATTTCATGAATTCATATGCATAATGAAAGCATAGGTGCACATTTGAACAATCATTCATTAAAACGCATAAAACTTTAGTTTACAAAGACGTGAAACTCACCGAGTGGTCTGGGGTGTTCACTGATATGCTCACACAAAAATCGCTGTAAAAGATGCTTTCCAACAGGTTCTATCGTAGTTTTTGTCCAAGTCCATTTTCTTCCTGTTTTCGGTCGAACTAGATAACTAAGGATCGCGCACGCAAACTCGAACTAGATGACTAAGGATCGCGCACGCAAACTCGAACTAGATAACTAAGGATCGCGCACGCAAACTCGATAATCGACTACTGTGGATTTCGACCAAAAACAGGAAGAAAATGGACTTGGACAAAAACTACGATAAAACCTGTTGGAAAGCATCTTTTACAGCGATTTTTGTGTGAGCATATCAGTGAACACCCCAGACCACTCGGTGAGTTTCACGTCTTTGTAAACTAAAGTTTTATGCGTTTTAATGAATGATTGTTCGAGTGCACCTATGCTTTCATTATAAAGGTGGGGGGGTGCTAACACAGAATCCAAAAATTCTCGTGACCGGAGCATCTGTCTAAAAAACAATCTTAACTATTCTATTTCATCAGGGACGATCTTAAAACAGGGCTTTAATTGTAAAATACCGAACTTGTCCTTTAATGCAAGTCAAATAAAATAATTTAAGCCATTATATTTTTGTTTCTCAAAAGAATTATATTTTTTCTTCTAAATTGTATGCAGGAGGACAGCGGCAGTGACATCACTCAGCACAGCATTAAAATACTGGTCGTTCGTGGTGCTGATGGAGAAGATCCAATCGATGTATCCATCCTTTTTGAAGGGAAGGAAATGCTGGAAGCAGCAATACCGTAAAGACAGTTTTACTGAATGCACCTGTGTCAAGAGATGACTGAATGTCCATTCTTGTATGAACATTTTTGATGACTGAAAAATAAACTGTTTAATTGAATTTTAGTTGTGTGATTTGTGAAAAATATTGAGAAAATGATTATTTATTTATGTTCATGATTATTTATAAAAAAGAAATTATCAATGTTTAAATGTTTAAATATGTAGTAAATGAAAATCTCAACAAAAAAACTTAAATAATATCTACTTATTTTACTTTATTAAATGGTAAGATTTACTTAAAAATTTCATAAAAGCAAGCTTCCTAATTTAAAAACAATAAATAAACTTTACTTAATTACTTTAAATAGATATAGCTTCTAAATGAAATGTAAATGGGTATTTTTTACTTAATTTCTTCATGAGAGTTTTGTTCAATACTAAGTAGATTTTACTTGATAATGGCACGCGAGTTGTACTTAATATTATAGCAGTAAAATTTACTTAAAATTTACTTGTGCAAATTGTTACGAGGATTTTATTAAGTAAATCTTACAAGTAGTTTTTTTCAGTGCACTGGCAAAGGAGGCAATCCCATAACACTCTATGAACACAGTGGAAGAATCCAACATGGCAGACACAGCTAGAATTTTTTTATATATAAAATTATTTGAAATATTTCCAAATTAAATTGTTAATTATTAAAAGAAAAAAAAACTCTTTAAAAAATTAAATATTTTTTTCACATTATTGTTGGTGCTACTGTATGTATTTTTCTACTTTGCTGCTTTTCATGCTATTAGCTTAACAACACGCTAACACTATTAAAACTGCCTTGCTTTCAGAATTGATTGTAAAAAAATCAGGATCCATCATGGTAAGGATGGTACCTATAGACACCAACGCAGTGTACAATATTTTGGAACAGTTTTGAGTTTGGAAAAAAATAATCCTGAACAAGTAAAGTGCTCAACAACAAGTAGGCTATATCGTTTACAACCGCAAGAGATTTGCTCTGCTCTTTTTCCCACTCAAGCCTCGATCCCATTAGCTGTTTCACAGAATAATCTGGCCTCACCTGAACATGATGTAGCATCTGTGATTGGCTGATGCAATTCCACCAACAGCTCTTTTCGTAGCCTGAACAGAGTCTGATGCCTGTTGTCGAGGGTGATGAGCTTTAGCTCGTAGACATACAGCTGCATCTGTCTCTCTTCCCCTCCATCAAACTCAAGTGGGTCTTGATTCTTTTAACGTCCCGTGGCTCTGGATTCAATCAGCGGTTCACTTTGCTCCAGGGTCTCTTGAAGCGGTCAGTTCTTAATGTTGTTTGTCTTAAACCATCCTAAATCAGGGTGGAAAAATGAAAGACAGGTCACCTTGACGCTTCGTTGTAGAATGTGGTATTTTTCATGATATCCTGTCTAATATCTGTCTTGGCTGAGATAATTAGCCCATTAACGTTAATTAATCCATGTAGTGATGAGAACACGGGAACACCTCATCTCCCGTGGATCATTGGTAAGTTAATCAACCGCAGACTTTCAAGCCTGTGCAAATATCACTCAGAACAGCAGCTTTGCCCGCAATATGGGCTAACGCACTCCTTCTGTCTTTGTAATTGACAAACAAATGCAAATACCCTCATCCCCACATGAGGCCTTTATATTTGGGGAGGCACATTAATAAGCGCGTCTCTCAAGCTTTGCCTTGAATGATCCGCCTGAACTTAAGGTCAAACGGAGGTTTTCATTGAAAACCGAGTGAGGGAAAAGCTTTATGCCTGTTGAGTCGTTGTTTATTTTCTTTAATCGCTGGCATAAAGACTAATTAAACTTTAGTTATTGAATGCGCAGCATCCAATAAAGCAAAAGCTTGGCTCAGCAAGAGAGCAATTATATCTCAAATCTCACAGAGTTACTCACTCCTGTCCGTGACAAGCCAACTGAATCTGTTAGCGAAGAAAAACATTCCACTTCCGATGGAAATTAATGCCTGACATTTTTGCTTTGAGCGTTGGGTGTAGCGTTCATTGTAAAGAATAGTGATTCTGATTGCGAGGATAAAAATAATACGTGAGGATATGTGAATCCCTGACATTAAGTGGTCTCTTCAGCAGATTGTGAGCTAAGAATTGGGATAATAATTGGACAGAGAAATGCGGGGGTAAAATCTAACAGATGTATGATCACGTCTTTAACCATGATGAGAATATCCACCCACCCGTTTGATGAGGTACATGAGGAAGATTACAGGGAGCAGAAGTGAGGAAAAATGAGTTATTAAACACTGAAGAGACACACAAGGAGAGAACCTGGGATGTGATAAGGACAGAAAACACCTACGCAAAGCCTGTTTGACCACTTGCTATTTATCTCACATTAGGCCTACAGTAGAAAATAAGGTAAAACTTTCAAAAGTAAAAATATGCTCAACAATATATTCTTTTTAACCCCTCCAGCCATAGTTATCTGATCAATCAATCAACCAATTAATTTTCACGGTAGTTTGCCTCACTTTTGATCGTTTGGCAGTAAAATCACTCTTCCATCTCACAAATACTTAAAGGGATAGTTCAATTGCCATTTACTCACCCTCATGTCAATCCAAACCTGCATGATTTTCTTGGTTCATGATTTTCTTGGAAGAACTAAGATCTATTACTTCTTCTGAAATTGCAGACTGTCCTGCACTACATTTGAATTTGAATGTACTTTGCAACTGTTAAAAAGTATGTTATATAGTGTTATAGTGTATGAATATGAATGAAATCCACCATGTTGTTACTGTCACATGACCTACCAGCATCTGTTGTGTCACTCTCATTCATAAATCATCTCCCGTGGCCTCATGGGATCGTAAAGTGCCTATCAACTACACACTCCAGAATACTGACAGAACTACACTCTTAGAAGAAAAGGTTCTATATAGAACCTTAAAAGGTTCTATCAGCGCTAAGTATTTGGAACCCCTAAAAGGTTATATACACTCTTTAAAAAATGGTTTCTCTGGGTTCTATATAGAACCCTGGGGTTCCGTACTTGGTCAATAGAACCTTTTACCAAAAAAATGGTTCTATATAGAACCATTTTGGAGTTCCATATATGAAGCGGGGCATGGAACCATTTCTGGTTCTACATAGAACCATTTCTTCTAAGAGTGTAGTAGGTCATCTGGGTACTTTTCAATTAATTAGAATAATATGAGTTCGGACATACTACTCTTTGGCACAGTGTAACATTCTTTAAAACATCTTCTTTAGTGTTTCACAGAATAGAGAAAGTCATACAGGTTTAGAACGTTATGAGGGTGAGTAAATGACTGAATTTTCATTTTGGGGTGAACCATCCCTTACCAAAAAGAAGTGCATACTTTAAATCTATACTTTAGTATAGAAATATACTTAAAATGGAACTTAAGTATCTTGACTTATACTGAAAGTCTATTTGGCCTATAGTGGCAATGGCTCAGTGGTTCATGTTATCTACAAACCAGAAGGTTGGTGGTTCAATCTGGTTCCACCTGACCAAGTGTCATGGTGTCCATGAGCAAGACTCCTAACCCCAGCTGCTCCCAACGAGTTGGATGGTGCTTTGCCTGGCTGACACTGCCGTCAGTGTATGAATGAGTGAGTGAATAGGTGAATGTGAGGCAACATTGTAAAACACATTGGTGGCCATTCCGTCTGTAAAAGCAATATAAATGCAGTCCTTTGACCATTTATACTTGTATTCAATCTTTTGATCGAGATTTTCTTCAAAAGTATGATTCCAAGTATAATTGGCTTGTGATTGTGTTTTCTCTCTTGATTGAATATCCTATTTAATACTTTTTGCACATAGTGTTACATACTGTCTTATAAACTTACATTGTTTGAAAATATTGATGTGTAAAGAAAACAGATATGTTAATTCTGTATCTGAGCATCTGAATTTTTGTGTAGGCTAGTCCACTGGTAGTGCACACAGGAATTTCCGGTAACGCTTTAGATTACAGCCCGGAAAGTACTTTGTAATTAAGAGGAATTTACAAAGTAACTTTCGGTGAATATAGTGAGTACTTGCATGCAAGTATGAGGGAACAACATGTAAAGTTTGGGGAATAAAGGGGTGACAACCAGGAGAATTAAAAATATATATATTTATACTGTAATTATTATAGAGGTAAGCATTACTTACTATTAAGATACAACAATCTTACATTTGGGAACAATTTAGCGAGAATAATTTGTAATAATCGTGTACCAATACATACTGTAGCTTTTTTAAACTAGGGGGTATATATTTATGCATTTATACTTTTATTTATTTATTTTTGATAGCAAAAGAGCAGATGTTTAAGTTGGGCTAACATGTTTCAAGAGAAAAGCTAAGATTATTGCAAATTTTTTTTAATAATGGGAAATATCGTTTCACGTGGTTACAGGGTAAGTGATGCTTGTATGATAAATAAAGGTTTCTGATTGTGTGTATGCATTTGTATTGTACATACCCTGTAACTACATGGAACAAGGGGAAACAAGCTACTCGTGTAAAAGACAACAATTTCCCCAATTTTTAAGAAAAAGTTGCAATAGTTTTCGTTTTCAGTGCACTTTTGTGAAAAAGATTACATTTTAAAAATTACAGGGTACATATCTATGCATTTATATTTATATATTTCACCATTATTAAAAAAAAAAAGGTACAAAGTGTATGTTCTTTCTAAATAGATTGCTTTTAAGAATAACAGTAATGCTAACTGATAGCTTATTTCTCCAGGTTTTATAGATCTCCTTGTGTTAAGCATCCACTTGAGGCTTGTAGTTGTCATCATGACCTAGAACTGTATTGAGGATAATCTATTTTCACTCCCTTGAAAGATTTTTCTCAGATAATCAGGATATCTTATCTGAGGTTAGATTATTAAATCTAAGACAAAAAATTGCGCACACACAAAAAAAGGGCAGGTTGCAGAAAATCTCAATAGCATTTGGGCTTCTTATGATTAACTGTAATCATCTGTCACTTAACTTAATGAAATTGATGATCAAGATTTATGAAGCGCTGTCATTTTCAGCAAACTGCAGAGCAGCTGAAAACACTCTGTTAGGTCCAGGTGCATGAAATGCCTACGTGTGATATTATAGTAATTGTGAGCGAACATTTCTGTCGAAACATTCCCAAGAGCAAATCTACATCCTGTGGTTGGTATTTTCACAATAACTTTTAATTCCTTAAAAGACTTCAGGCAAACAAAGCACAGCGGTTAATGTGACACATTTAAACGTCAGCCATTATAAAGCAGCACATTACATTAATTGTGTGGTGACGTTGTGTCATAATGAACAGTGTCTGTTGTCTCCCTCAGTCAGACGGTAGGGAAAAGAACAGGGTGACAGTATGCAAAGCTCACTTAACAGTCGGCGACCCACTCAACATTTTTATTTGCAGACCCATCCATCAAGTGGATGAATAATTCATACCTGCAGCCCTTTTACTGGGCGTTGAAGAAAGATTGCTTCCATTTTTATTTCTTTCTATTCCTCTTTTCTTGCTCACACTGTTCTGTGCTTTCCAATTAAATTAAGGGCAGTGCAGCACTAAATCTGGTGTGCTGGAGTGTGTACATGACAATTAGAGACTGTGAGTCAGGCCACTGGTGGGGCGAAGAGAGAATGCCACCGGAGGGAATTCAGAACAATTAGCCAACCTTCCAGCGCAAAAGATACATTTGTAATTAAAGCCCCTTTGCCTGTCTGAGGCCAGTAACTAGGGGTAGGTAGGTCTGGATTTAGAGACACACAGAGCCATGGGCAGTAATACTAGGTGCAAATATTTCACGCCCAAGAGGGAGGTAAGCACTATTTAATATCTCTCGATTTGTGAAACACTTTTTGACAGCGGAGGCTTTTGCTTTAGGCAATGTGAGACGCACATTTAGATGTCATGAACTGTAAACTCATACTAAATTGACTGTAAAATGCAGACCAAACACTTATTTTTACGCTTATTCACCCAAATGCACTATATTTGATTCTTACAGGAAAACACAAATGTAATCCTATTTGTTTACTCGGTAACACTTTAAAATAATGGTCAGTAGTTAACAAGTAGCTATGCAGGAAGTAATAGGTAGTACTGCATTAACACCGAAGTTAATACTATTAACTAATATGGAAGCAATATTAACTAATCATTAAGTAATAGGTAATTTAGTACAAAGGTAGTTCCTTGGTAGGTATTTGATTGTTACTAAAGAAATATATCCTCATTGAGAACTACTTGTGAACTAAGAAATAATAACCAATTAATTACTAATCACAAAAGTAACATGTCTAAAAAGTGACCAATTGTGGGGGTTTTATACTCTTAACATGGTCATAACATTTCAGAAGCATGTGCCTCAAATGGGTTCTTTGTGGAAACCAGTTTATGAAGTTTATACCTCCCCCCCAAATACATTAGCTAGGTTGAGATTGTGACCACTACTCTTGCCAGGATGGACGCATGTTCTCTGTTTATTTAAAACTTAAACATAAAATAATCCTAATAAAGACAGTTTTTAAAAATAAATCTTAAATAATTAGGAAGTGATGCTGACACTCTCATGATTGGATTAGTTCACTATTATGAGCTCTATTGAATGTCAGTCACATATATCTCAGACTCCAAAGACCTATAACTTTATGTTACAGTAGCTGCCTGAGGAGGACTTCTCTTATGACATGAATATAAACATTGATGTTCACTTGTCAAAAACAATTTGTATCTTTAATGAATAAATTGGCTGCATTTATGTTACGATAAGCGCAAAACCACATCTACCAGATTACAGTGTTTGTTAGAATATTAGTGCCTCACAGAACCTGTACAGTATGTGTCAAATATAAAATTAAATGACTTGTATCATTTGTGAAAAACATGTTAACTCCTCAATAACTACTTAAGCGTTACCTTGTCATCCCGCAGGAACTACTAGTGATGTGGCCCATTATTTTAAAGTGAAAAACATGTTAACTCCTAACTAACTACAAGCGTTACCTTGTCATCCCGCAATTTTTACACAAGGTAACGCTTGGATTAGAAAGTGAAAAACATGTTAACGCCTAACTAACTACAAGCGATACCTTGAAAAGATTTTGTTTCCACAAAAATATTGAGCATTGATATTTTTCTTGAGCACCAAATTAGCAAATTCAAATGAGATTTTTGAAGGACCACTGAAGTCTTCTTTAACCCTAAAATCGTATTCTGGACAAATGTGGGCAAAATAGTTTTGATTTATTTAAAAAAAAAAATACTGTAGTTCCCTTGATCTGAGCGGTTCAAGACTTGGCTACTTTTCCTAAGTTTGCCTCCTGAACACACTTTTTTTTTTTTTTTTTGACTCAATTCTACAAGGTTAAGTGGGTGAAAAAAACTCCTTAATCTTGTATTTGGGTCAAAAATGGGCACCCATAGAAATTAATGGGAAGAACTGTAATTTAGAGCATTCTAAATAAAGCCAAAATAAGACACCATGGTTACAGCAGAGTCACTTCGTCTTTAGGTTTTAGCTCTAAGAACTTATTGGAATGATATTCTAATGAAGTTAAAAAAAATCAAAAAAATAAAATTACATAGTAATTAATTTACATAGAAATAATTTACATAGAAAATATGGTACTTTTTGATGTAAATAAATTCAAAAATACCCCCAAAATAATAAAAAAAAAAACACAATAAATGTATAGACAAAACAAATCGAAGACAGTGATATAACATTTCTAATAAATAAAAATTAGGATCATACCCGAGTCCCCTGTGCCCACATTTGTCCACAATTACAGGATTAAGGGCTATAGTGAATAATGATTGGGAGCTACAGTCCCTGTAAAGGCAATTCTACAATAAAATTCTAAACACAGTATAAATGTTACAAATGTATTGCTAAAACATACTACAAAGACTGTTGAACTGTGAAGTACTGAAATACGGAGTTAGACCGTTTAACAATTTTTCACCATTGCTATTTTACGGATTTTTTTGGGCGGGGCTAAAACAGGGCTCGATGACGCACTGGAGCCCCTGAGCTAGTGGACACGCCCCTACTTGATGACGCACTGAGGCTGCCAAACAATAGAACACATTCGCATCAGTTCGGCGCTCAATCGCGAGTTACTGTCAGTACTATTAGTAACTACAGCCAACAGTTTTCTAGCCAGCGATGCCTTCAACCCAAAAATGCATAGGCTTCTACGTGGATGCGATCATGAACAAAACAGATCGGTGTTTTTATTTAAATTTCCTAAAAGCGATCAGATCAAGAAGAGGTGGATTAATTTTGTGGAGAGCCAACCTTGATGAAGAGCTGAGGATCACCGCCAAACCCGCCTCTGTAGTGATAATTTGACAGGGTATAGTTTTATAAAGTTTCGTCGGAGACAACTGGGATTCACTTATAATCCGCTGTTACTGGTGAACAGGGCCGAACTGACAATCTCCCGCCTCTTAGCCTTCATCCTCCCGTCCCAAAAGCAGTTTCAGCTAATTTCACCGTCGGCAGCTTTCCCGCGAGTGGGCGTGGTTTCAGTGCAGCCAGTGGACATGCCCCTCAGCATTTGAGAGCATAGAATACTGCTCATTTTTTCAAGATTTTGATAGCTTATTTTATGTACTTGCCGGCTTTTCTTATCATTCAAATTTGGGTGGCTAATAACACACTTTTCTGTGGTGTGACAAACTCAGAACACATACTTAATTTTGACTTTACAGTGACTATCCAAAACTATGTGCATGTAGAACCACACGTTAATTATGTATGAAAAACTAGTGAGATCACATTGTATGGGTTCAAGCGACAATGTGTGATCCATGAGCGATCACCACTGTGCTCCAGAGTAAGACACTTAACCTCAGGTCGCTCCACTGGGACTGTTCCTTATAACAGTCCCAGTGAATAAATTCACTCTAAATCACTTCGCTGAAAGCGCTTGGTTAATGACTTCAAACTACACATCTTATGGAGTCTTTTCAACTTTAAAAATGAAGTTTGTAATTACAGCAACACAAAACAAAATAGAAATAATATAGATTTCCAAACAGGTAATTACCATCCATTCTTCAGTCGAGGTTATGCCCCATCTATGCTCTATACCCACTCCATGCCAATATTGATATATCTTAAACAAATGAGGCAATTTTCTAAAAAAAAAAAAAAAAAAAAAGTCAGTTTTACAGCACTTCAACTTTAGGCTTACCTAAAGTTATAAATGCACATTTAACTGGGATAGGAAAATGTGTTCTTATAACAACAACAACAAGAAAATGCAGACAGAAAAACATAACATAAGCGCTAGGTTACTTCATCAGAGTTCAGACTTTCTGTAAGATGATGTAAGCTTTACTATGTATTAAAGGCCAAAAGTAGCAAAAATGCAAGTGCCAATTAAGCAAAGATGGGAACATCCAGGTCAAGTATACTTATTGGACTGCATGCAGCGCAACTGCCATTAAGATGAATGGGAATGCTAACGGATAACTCTCTCCAGGTATATTAGACCTCCTTCCTCTGAATTGAATTCTTTAATTCAATTCAATTCAAATTTATTAATAGCGCTTTTCACAATATATATTGTTTCAAACAGCTTTACAGAAAGTGCATTTCAGAATGTACATGGGAAAAATACATTTAGTTAATCATGTATTAATTTAGGGCATAACATATCGCTGGCATTGAGTAGTCTCTTCACAGGCATTTAGTCGTCTCATCGCAGGTGTTGGGGCATCTGAAGTTTCCGTGAGAGGCTGGATACAAACTGGAGCTGACTGGAGCCGTTTTCCTCGGGACTAGTGTTCCGAAATAACGGCAGAAAAGGAAATGGGAAATAATTAGCATAGCTGCTGTTCATAATATTTATGCATTTGATCTGATTCAACTGAGGAATAAAAGGTAGGCATTATTTGAATGCTTGGATAAAGAGATGCATCTTTAATCCTGTTTTAAACTGGGACAGCGAGTCTGAGGCTCGAACAATATCAGGAAGTATATTCCAGAGCTAAATGTGAGAACGCCTTTAGTGGACTTAGATATCCTAGGAATGACCAGAAGCTTCGAATTTAGTGATCTTAAAGAACGCGATGGATTGTAGGACAATAGAAGGTCCATTAAATACACAGGTGCAAGACCATTTACTGCTTTATGGGTCAGTATTAATACTTTGTAATTGATACGGAACTTAATAGGTAACCAGTGTAGAGATAATAAAATTGGTGTTATATGATCATATTTTCTTGACATGGTAAAAACTCTAGCAGCTGCATTTTGCACTAACTGTAGCTTGTTTATTGAGGATGCAGGACAGCTAATAAAGCATTACAGTAATCTAGTCTCGAGGTCATGAATGCATGAACTAACTAAAGAAACAGATAGCATGTTATGTAGCTTAGCAATGTTTCTAAGGTGGAAAAAGGCTGTTCTTGTAATATGAAATACGATGTTCGAAAGAGTTGCAGTCTAGTATAACACCCAGGTCTTTTACTGTGGTGGATAAAGTAACAGGACATCCTTCTAAATTAAAGTAGTATTGAAAGAGGTTTTGTGGGTAGATTTTTGGACCAATAAGCAATACCTCCATTTTATCTGAATTTAACTGGATAGTGACAGGCTAAAATGTAAAAAAAAAAAAAGTTTGAAGAGCCAAGTTCAAATTCCAGATTTTTGTCACTGTAACTGTGTCCCTGAGTGAGCCACTTACTTATTTTTCTGCTGCTTGGTACCTTAAACGCTCCTTGTGCTCTGAACCTTTCTCTCTGTCTTTCTGTAGGATTGGAAACTATTTCTTTGCAATCTGGTGAAGCAGGGTCAACAAATGCTGCACCATTTCAAAGTGAGAGAGAAACATTGTAGAAGGGCTCATTCAGTTTTGAAGTATTTACTCTTTCTGATGACTTTTTCCTGAGATGTGCCTCACCATGGAGATGATGACTAAAGGGAACAGGATAAGAGCACTTGTTCTGCCCACACTGCACTGCAATCACAGCAGAATGTGCTTCTATTGAGCTCCTTCAATTAAAGTGCCCAGTGTATTGTTAATAACTGAACAACTGAATGAATAGAAATGCAAGGGGAAAAAAGTGATGGGTGACACGTGAAAAAGAGTTTAACTATACAACTATTAGACTTGCAGTGAATTCAGTAAGAATGAATTGCCGACAGCTTCATTTACTAAGGGATAATCAGACAACGTGAAAACATTCCAGTCGATTATAGTGGTAAATTGTGTAAGGTGCAGTTAACTACCCTAATCTTTCATACTGTTCAGCATCATGCAAACCCCTTACAATGCACTAATATGTTATTCCAATAGAAACTGTACAAACTCTCTCTTCTTAGAATTGTTCTTTCTGTGTTAATATTTTTAAATATTTTTGTGTCAAATGTGTTTGAACTGAAGACAATTTGTTTAGTGAAAATACTCTCTGCACATCATGGTTTCAGTGTATTTAATGCGTTTATTTCAGGTAGTAGTTCGTCAATAAAATACAGATTTTGCAAAGGAGGTCAATGAAATACCTGGAAAAGGCTAACCATAGATCCATTTCACATTCTCAAAATGTTTTATAATATAATATAATATAATATAATATTTTAAGATATATGTCAGTGAAAGGTTGCTTTCAGTTAAGACCGCTAAAATAAACATGCATTTAGTCTGGGACTAGGCATTGTCTGTGAAATATAATAGAATTAAAAATATGAACAGACCTCTCAAAAACAATCCAACAACTGATCAATATCGTGTGCCACTCTCATTATCATGATTACAAGCACTTGCTGTTACACTGAACACAATATTTCATGGATTTTAATAATGAGACACTTTTTTTATTTTTATTCTGCCAGTCAAATTGTTAGTCCACAGAGGAGAGAGAGAAAGAGAGAAGCAGAATCATACTTGAAACAGAAAGGCCTGTTAGTAAACCTGAATCCAAATGAAGCAATTATAAAAAAAGGTCAGAGATTGTTTTTCTTTTTATTCAAACATTTTAGGGGGTTGGGAGGGCAGAACACTGTGCCTTGATCAGTGAGGTTACACAGGCAGCACATGACAATTACCTCCCAAAGGTTTAGGGGGCTAATATCTACTGTGACATTTTGCAGAGGGGGTTTTAATGAAGTGTACATTTCTTGCTCACAATCACACATTTGGACAGGCTTGCTGATGTATTTTTGGGAAAATGACAGTTGAAATTACTGAAGGGGACACGAGTTTGAGAACAAACTCCAAGGGACTCTGGGAGGTCAGTGGAGGTGCTGTGCACAATGGAAACCTGATTGGGTTTCATTACCATGGGGATGGATGACGTTCTCTAGCAGAGGTTTCAGAAAGGTCCACCAACTAAGATAATTGACTGAAATGGCATTCAGATATTTTAACCTGAAGTAACTTTTTCCCTGTCATGTGTCCTTATATAGTGGTGATTTAATGTGTATGGCCCCTTATTCAGGCAACTGAGAGATTGTTAACTAGCTTTAATAAAATATAATCCGCAAGCAAGTATACTGCAACAAAACTAGAATAATCAACAAGTGCAATTTAGACGGGATAGCAGTCAGATAGCAGTGCGCTTTTAGAAACCCTCCAGCTCCACCTGTATAAATTGCGTATTATATGATATGGACACAGGATAGAACAGGCAGATACATGTAACCTGGGTTAAAAATGCATAAAAATGCATAAAGTTATTGATGTTCGTTGTAGGCCTAGTGATTAGAGCATAAGTTGTGTGATTTAAAAAGGTTGAAAAACATTCAAAAAGAAAAGTTATGATAAAAATGTTAAAAGCAGTTTTAAAATTATATTTATTGTTTTAGTCAAATCAAGAGATAATCGTGTATTTCTGAAAACTGTCTAAACCAGCATTTATGGGGTTAAGAGCAGGTGGGTGGAGTGAGCGCGACGTTGGAAAAGAGAGAAAAAAAAACGTACGAGAGATTGAAGCACTCGAGTGAGCGTGACACAGAGATGTTCTGAGTTAATTTGTGAATTAGAAGTGCACAAGCCAGTGTATAACTTGTGTCTTATGATTGTTTGCACAACAACCAGTGAGAAGAGTGACAAGCTGTATATTGCGAAGCAGGATGAATTTCTACACGAAGTTCAGAGACTGTTTACTTTTGTGCAAATGCTAACGTAAGTCTGTTCATACAAGTGAAGAACATTTTCTAGTTAAAGTTTGAGTCCCTCCGTTGAACATGTCGAGGGGTTTATCTGCTGTGTTCGACCTGAAGAAGATACTCGGGCGGAGTTTGGAGCAACTGGGATTTCTCTCGTGAGTTTGCTGGAGACGTGGAAGAGAAAAGAGAAACCAACGGAGTTCGTGTGGAAATGCTGATCATATGCTGAGCCTTTTCGAGTGATTACTGGGAACAGATGGGACAGAGACATAATTCGAGGTATCTATCTTTTATTTTGTTGGCTCGCTGACGAGTGAAGCGGCCATTGAGTTTTGGGCCACAACGGACACAAGCACCACATCAGGCCTGCTACGATAATCATTTTGGTTGCCGGCTTTAGATTGCATTAAGGTGTGTGTGGGCCCACAAAATATATTGAAAAGTGACTTTGTTGTTGTATTTGAGTTTTGCTAAATTAATGCATTTACATGTTATTGGGGTTTAACTTTGTGATTGTATAGTACTAACTAGGGGTGCAACGGTACAGATAGCCCACGGTACCTCGGTTTTTGGGCCACGGTCTCGGTTCGGTTTCGGTACGTTTTGTGCAGAAAGAGACTGCTATTTCATCCCAAAAATATGTTTTATTTTTCTTATGAGCATAAACAGAATGTAGTAAGAACATCAATGTGTATGGAATAAATTAACACTCTAGTCTGTACTGAACCTCTTCAACTACCACTTATGAAATACAAAATGTAAACAAGCAAACTTTAAAATATTCAAGTGGATCCCAAATCCAAACCTTGATAACTGGTAAATGAAGTGATCAATGTGAAAGAAAAAGTGCACTTTTACCTTTAACATAAATTAGCTTGTGATTTGAATAAAAAGAGCAGAGCAAAATAATATAATTAAAAAAAAAATACTGCATTCAGGATACAAAGTGCAATGTTATTTACTCATCCACTTTTGAGAGATTCTTGTGCAATACTGCAGTCAAAGTTTGACTGGGTTTGCGTTATGCATCTGTGCTGGGAATGTAGCGAGTGCGTGGAGCCGAGGTGAGGCGTTTATTTAGTAAGCGTGAGCGCGCTGGGGCGGGCACGTAACTTACATTCGCAGCCTGACTCATATGAGTATTCAATGTGCGGCGACTCGCTAACAACAGTGGGTTGTTTTGAATGAGATGACCCGTGTGAACGGGGAGCGCTTTATGAACGTCTATGACGCGCGAGCAGCGCCGGTCTGTGTTCGTGTGTCTGATAATAAGTGAGCGCTCGTGAGCGACACACACATTACCTGATTTATACGTGGTTGAACTGGCCGTGTGACAAACAAAGCGGGAATAAGCTGGACACGAGCGCAAGTTCGCGGGCGAATTTAATAACGCGGAGCGTTGTTAAACTAATTGATCCATAGCTATATAGTAAGGCGCTCCCGAATATAAGGCACACACTGTCGTTTTTTGAGAAGATTAAAGGCTTTTAAGTGCGCCTTTTATAGTGCGGAAAATACGGTAAAAGGATCAGCACGAACTCTATGGCAGAACCGAAGTCCCGCGGGACACGAGGTTAGATTGTCCCGTGCAGGGCTGACCGAACGGTCCGGGATTTTACCGTGTACCGTTGCATCCCTAGTACTAACTATATTTCCCGAAAGAGGGACATTTCTTGTTGAAGGTTTAAAAAAAAAAAAAAAAACAGGACAAAACATTTTATTTAATTTCTTATTTTGTTTGGATATAATTGTTTCTTTGAGTAAATAATTTAGATATATTTTTATAAAATCCTGTAGTGTGTTATTTTATTTCTCATCTGCATAGAGGGTATCTTTTTATTTTGAGAGAGACATACAGACACTTTGGTTAAAAATCTGTATTAAAAACTACAATTTAAAAAGGGTAAATTCATAGATAGGTTTAAAATAGTTCAATTGAGTATTTTAAAGGTGCTATATATATATGGAATAATTGAGGTAAAAATGTCCAAAAAAAGAGCTACACACATCAAAAGAATGAGAAGAAATAAGTGCAATGATGTCAGTAAAAAACTGACAAGTTATTGTGCTGCCGAGATATAACCTAAATTAGCATGCTAAATTACTAGCCCCGGCCCGGCAGGTGTCGTAATACCAGTTTCGGCCATGGGAGGCGGTATGCGGGCGGGCAACGTTACCACCAGCCAAACTGCAGTAACACGAGTAAGTCGCGCCGGCTTGTGTGTACTTGAACCTGATGTCATGTTGTGATGTCGTGTGGAAATACAGCCCACTACTAAATTTCAGTTCAGGGATGAGTTAAATAAATGATTGGTCGATATTATGCATGAGGAATACATTTTGGTAAGTTGTAACATATCTTTCAACCATTAGCGTGTTCTTGTACCATTAGCTAGTAGAGATGATCGGTTCATATGCGCTAGGGATCTGTCGTCTAACATTTACAAGCGGCAAAACTGCCTTTATTGTTTGAATTGCGTAATAAAATGAACAGAATCTGAGAGCTGAGATCGGTCTCCGTGTCCTTTTCTGTGCATGACAAAATGGATGTGGCGTGAGAGTGTGTGAAAAGTTGTGTGTCTCACAGTGAATTTGTGAGAGTTGGCAGCTCTGAAAGGCGCTAGCTTGGTCCACATCAGGGAATGCTGTCTGTCAAATTAATTCAAACTAATGATAAAAATGTAACATGAACAAAACGAATACCATAAATTAAAAATGCCTGGGCTTTAATTTTCCCATATCGTCGAAATGCACCGGCTTGTCTATGAGACGGCCTTTATAAGGCCATCCTTAAAAATATTTTGGTTTGCAGTAACAGCAATTTAAAAAAAAAAAAGGGTCGGTAGGTAGGTCTATATTTTTTTTTCCATGATTCAGTGTAAAAAAAAAAAGTAAAATTTTGGTCATGGTGATCATGATTTTTTTTTTTTTTTTTAATCGCATACTGTGACGTCACTGACTGGGTCTTCAAACTGTGCATCCACCACTAGGTGTTATTGCAACCTACAACCGGTTACGTTTTTAGGCCAGTCACAAAATGAATAAATATCTACTGTATTTGTTATGCAGCAGTGTGCAGGCTTTTTTTCCCCAAATACATGAGATATAAGCAAAAACAAGTACAAACACATGGTGAAACAAAGAATACAATTAAACAAAGATACAAATTAGCCTATATACACAGTGCTTTAATTTCAGAAAGGTCTAAAATTAGCTACTTTTCAGTTAAGTGTGTTGCGCTGTCTGAAAAGAAATTTAATTTAGTAAATCAAATGTAAAATGACACTGCATGGTTTATCAGTTAGATTAATGCTTATTAAAGTTTAAGTTAATAATTCAAGAGCTGCGAGTGATTTTTCTCTGCCTTTTGTTGTGTTTGATTCCCATTACTGGCTCAATCGTCACATGTTTATTAGACTACTGCCCCTTTAAGACCGAGTGCGGATCTAATTATCTGTTAATTATCTGATTATCTTCACATCCATTTAAGACATAAACTGTGTTTAAATGAATCTCAGAGCAGGTCATTTTAGATTTTATGTATATTTGATAGTTTAGCTGCGCACATGAAGCCCAAAATGAGGCTATAGCCTACTTTTCTTGTCCCGTTGCAGTGCATTTCGGAGCACGCATCACCTTGTGAACAGCGTCTCTTGCGCAGACTTTTGTGCTTTTAATAGCTCTTTTAATGATTGAACCCGTACGCAGTTTAGCAACAGTACAGACTGCATTTTACAACAATTACCGATCGTGCTGATTCTGACGGTACGTTTGGGTTTTAGGAAGAAATGACAGCGCAACGCTGTGAAGGGAAGGAAGTTGCGCTATAGACAGAATGCGTCTGTAAAAATTTTTCTGAGGTATACTGCCCCCATCTGGTATGGAATATGGTGTATGATTTGATTTTTTTATCCCAGAGGGCACCTTTAACTGAGAGATCAGAGATAATATCTAAAACTGAGTTAATCAGGGTTAACATTAAAAGAACCCAAAAGCCCTACCCTTATCAGTATACATGCTGAGGGGAGCGCTACATACGACTACAGGCACAATTTATGAAAAAAGTACAAATATTCCCAACGCATTCTCATTTCAAGGTGTCTCATACAACACTTTTGCCAAAACGTAGACATCCAACGCACATGGCAGCATTTAGCGTCAAATGAGACGCTTCGGTTATGGTAGGTTTAGTTCTGGGGTGGGGTTAAGGTTAGACCACTAGGAGGCTCCTTCTGCCCCATATATATCTGTGTCTCATTTGACGCTAAAGGGGATGCAAAAGCGTCGTATATGACGCCTTGTGATGAGAACGGGCTCATATTCCAAGTGTTCTGAAGCCAAAAGATTGATTTGTGTGAAGAGAAGACCCAAAAGCAATCACTGTCTTCATCCGCCGTAAATCATATTATGTATACATTCAAAAAATTGCCGCCTGAAAAAAAACACCCTGTCAGCTTTGATAGTGAAATTGGCTCTCATGTCTTGTGACCAACTGTGCCACTACATCAGCTTTGATTGTAAAAGGGTATTGGCTCTCGTGTCTCGTGCCCGATTACTGCTAAAGAGTCAGGTGTATATTTTGAATAAGACATGACTGCATGCATTTGGATCATTTCCATGATATTCTATTTTAATATAAAGATGTTGTATGTTTTTAGAGGACTTGGATTGCAACATGAGTCAATACTTTATTCTTATTATACTTTATGGTCAGTTTTTACACTAAATACCTGTGACTGTGCTTTTATTTGCCAGTGAGTGTTTTTCATTGTTTAGAAATGAGTAGGTTAGTGGTAGGAGTGGGGTTAGTTACCAATAAATATTAATAAAATCATGTCTAACTTTACAAATTCAAAGAATTATCTAAATGTCATACAATAGAACTCTACTCCTTAACATTTATTGAACAAAAATCACTTCAAAGTGTGTTTTACAAAAAGAAATACAAATTGTGACAGTAAAATAGCAAAATAATACTGCAATATTCTTTTACTGAACGTATCCGTCTCACAAAAGAATAGTTGATGGTTGATGATTTACATCAGTACTCGAAAAGATCTTCACCCCATTTTCTTTTTACCAGACACAGCGTTGTAATCTGAAGTGTTCTGTGAATGAGGGCAGGCTCAGACAGACGTGTCTGACAGGTGTCACAGCCTCAATCTGTCTTCAGTGTCCTACAGCAGCACTACCCATCACTCTCGCAGCAAACACCAACGATTGGCTCACGTGTGAATAACAGAAACTGCACACTGAAAAAAATCTTGCCCTTCTCATAGATAATCATTCTTATTTTACAAAAAAAGCAATAAGTAGTTTTTCAAAACACAGAGTGCACATATATCAATATTAATGTATATATATATATATATAAATCAATTGTTTGATGCTTGTTTTTATAATGTGACTGTAAAGCAAAATGGTTGATATAAAACAATATAATAACATTTAAAAAAGCCAGTTCATGACCCCTTTAAATCTAACTTGAATTTTGTTGTAAAATGCATTTAAATGAATGAAACAATTTGGTTAATTGCAGAGTTTACTTAAAGTTCATCCAGTAGTGAACACCATCCTTCCGTCATCATTTTTTTCCTTCCATTTTTTTACAACAAAAATGAACCATCACTGAACTTACTTAAGCTGGACTATGACGCTATTTTTTTCTTTTTGTACATCAGAAACAAACTTTCTTGCATTATTTTCCTGTTATCGCTGTAAAGCTGCTTTGAAGCAATCTGTATTGTATAAAGCACTATTCATTCGGGTCACATGACGTCACTGTAGCTTTGCGCCGCCATCTTTACAACCATCAGTCTCCGTAATGCTTGCAATATGTTGTGCAGTTGGCTGCACAAACAGCCAAAAGAGGAAACCCGAACTGGTATTTTATTATATACCAAACGAAAAGGATGGAAGAAAGTAGTGGTTAGCTGTCAATCGAAGAGTAGAGCTGCATGTCTCATATCCTGTCTCATCTTTCCGCACGCACACACCCGAGCCGAGGCGTGTAGCCGTATTCCACTATACAGCGAGCGAGTAATGTATTGAGCAGTAGCGATTCTAGGCACGGGCGAACTGGGGCAGTCGCTCGGGGCGGCATTTCTTCATGTCACATGGGGGGGGGGCACGAGGGGGGGCGGCACGAGCAGTTAAAAAAATCCTCTGTGCCGCGAAGGTTTTCTATTTTTCATCATTTCGATTCAATTATTGGCAATGGCGCCCCTGCTTGCTGAGAAGGTGCCGTGCACAAGCGATGTCAAGGGGTCTCCTGATTAGTTCACGTATCGTGTCTTTTGCACGCTCGAGGTCGTTTTTTTTTCAAATAGGCGATTAGGCGCACTGGAAGCGCGCTCATTATGCGCTCGCCGGAGGCGCGCTCAAACTTTTCAGTATGGGAGGGCATGTGCACCCAAACACTTGGGCTCGAAGGGGTCTCGCCCTGGGTGTAATTCAAGGTAGAACCGCCACTGGTATTGAGCTCTGTTTCGTGTCTGAATGGACAAATAGAAACAAGTTTGTTTAAATGTCCATTTTGGGAGCCCAAGTCTGGGGCAGATAATAACAGATGAAAGAAAACTGGGTTTAACAAATAAGGATTGGAGCCTAAAATTGAAATTTTCTCCAGGTATCTCTGTCTCTCTCTCATTCGAATGGGCAGTTTGGACGGCCATACTGGGCGAGATTGGTCAGTGTTATATTTGCAGTGGCGTAGGGGGCATCTATGAATATAAATAATGATGACTTGACTTGAATGAAGTGCTAAATTAGCTTAAGCTGATATAACAAAAAAAAAATTGTAAAATAAACCCATTTTGTTTAAACAGTGTTTAAAGCTACAACTAGCTGTTGTTATCAGCTGGAAACTCTCACAAATGACATGCCAAATGAAACCAAAAATACCTCTGATTTACAAAAATAACTCTGATTTTTTTCCTAAAGGGAGAAAAGATCCCAAAATGAGCAAGGGCTAATACAGTATATAGCATGCCGTACGCTTGGTGCACGGCGGAACAAAGGAAGCTCATTGAAGGAATAATAAAATACTCTCATGTTTCCCCTTAAATGGCATGTCAGGGTGACAGATTACTCTTAAGCAGTGCATACACACACACACGCACACACATACAGCTCATGCATGGTAATTTCCTGCATGCTGCTCAATGCTCATACCTTCACTGCACTGTAACAGGGGACAGTGACAGTGATCTATAGACCAAATTAACTCTCTTTACAATCTCTCTTTCCCCTGCTTTCTGCCACTTACATACACAGAGCAAACTCTGACCTCTGCTGTGGCACTCAAGGACAGATGTCCCTCCCTTGCTCTCTTTTTTTTCCCTTTAACAACTTCCTCCTTCCTCAAGAAAGATGGATAACGCTGTCTTGCATCTACACCCTTGTCCTGATTTACTTGTTCAGAAAAATGGAAGGATGTATGGACAAGACTTTGGTACTGTTTCACCACTTTCAACTGTCAACATGCATTACTCATGCCGACACCTTCATTTAGGCCCATCCAACACAATGAGCTGCTTAGGAGGGCAGGATCCAAAACCCATAAGCGGGATGAAATGAAACAAACACACTGTTCGGGCAGTTGGTCCCACTTACTCAATGCCAGACTCTTTGGATCTGACTGATTGCTGGTGAACAGGCAGGCAGCTGTGGACAAAATGAGCACCGGAGGGCTGCTTATAAAAGACCGGGAGATTGTTCTTGGTGAGATATTGACAAAGAACACGCGTTGTCATTACAGCATGTCTGCCCATCAGAGAGGCTGCCAAGGAAATTTGCTGTGCCAAGGAGTAAAGTTTTGACTTAGCATTAGCCCTTTCTGGATGTGAGTTACTCAAACTCAATTTTTCAAGGACTTGGACTTGGTGACTAACTCAGATGCAATTTCACTCTGACTTGACTTGGACTAGAGTGTTTGGGAGTTGAAAAAATATTCCCAGTGTCCATGGATTCTATGAAATATGCTCAGGACAGTGTGATGGAATTGTCACTGGCCAGATCAGGTTAGTGCTGCGTTGATTCGGAAGTCAATCATTCACATTTGTGTTTAAGTCTTGTCTGATACAGTCAATTGCATACAATTCCGCAAGACAAGTTTCTGTGGGCACACATTCACGCTCACAGAAAGTGCCTATCAGTCCACACAAAAAATATTGAATTAAGCTCTCTTTCACGTCTTATTGAACTTATATTGTATCGGTGCATTAGAGCCTAAAGTGACAGCAGCCTAATAAACCTTAATGACAATCAAACAACAACTAAAAAAGGACAGAGTGAACATTATGTGGTGTAATTTTTACATTTATTTTATTAGTCTAAATATTTGTATACTAGTACTAGCATACTACAGACTTACTGTATTTCATACAGTATTGTTTAGTTGGGTTCAGAGTCGACTCGGATTCTACCCCTTATAGGCTACGTTCACACTGCAGGGCTTAATGCTCAGTTCCGATTTTTTGAAAAAATTAGATTTTTTTGCAAGGCCGTTCACATTTCCAATTAAATTCGACCTTTTGTGATCTCCTGTGTGAACGTGAACTGACCCAGAAGTGACCCGCATGCGCAGAAGAGTAATCAACGGTCAACGGCGTCACTTGTTGTTTGGGGAATAGTTCTTTTTTTCCATATGTTGCGAGCTTTTGTTTTATTATTATTATTGCCACGGCCCATATACAAACACCGACAACAATTATTTTATCGACGGGCAAAGTTTGCACATAAGTGTAAGATTTTTTCCGATCCTCACCGACCTCGTCATAAAACCCGTTTTATTGATAGTACGCGTCCTCCGCGCTCCTTGCTTTGTCGCCGGTGCAACACTGGTGGCTGGTGTTGCCAGATTGGGTGTTTTTTCGCTACATTTTAAGGCATGTTTACATGTGTTTTAGCTGGGTTTACGCCTGGAAGGCTCTATAGAAATCTGTCACCCTTCTGTACAAAGTTAAACTGACAGAGAGCGCACGTTCACAGACACCAGAATGATCGTGTTCACAGTAATGTTCATCAGGTAGTAATACAGTACGTTTATTTTGGGCGAACGTGAACTGTCACGTTCGCCCAAAATATGAACGCATTCATGCATTATCGTTCATTGAACGCGTTCAGGCACAACACTGGGGAAGAGACACGTCTGCAGCGGCCCATAACAGTGCAGAAACGCGTTGGAGTTAGCGTGTATTGGCTAGCTACAGGTGCGTGCAATGACGTGCGGGTCGGATATATGTGACCTGGCCGTTCAGATTGAAGTCGCATTTCAAAAGATCGGATACATATCGGATTTGGACCACATACCCAAGTGGCCTGGGTCGCATTTGAAAAGATCGGATCTGTGTCGTTCAGACTGTCATGAAAAAATCAGATACAGGTCGCATAGGGGCAAAAAAATCGGAATTAGGTCGTTTCAGCCTGCAGTGTGAACGTAGCCTTAGACTCGGACTTGACTCAACTAAGGTGGACTCGAACCCAACACTGCTAACTACAGAAAGAAATTAATACTTTTATTCAGCAAGAATGCAATAAATTGATTTTGTCTTTCAAAAACATGGGGAAAAAAACCAACCCCAAGCTTTTAAATGTATATCCTGCTAATATTTCATTATATTGCATAAAATGTTTATCAGTGGCTGATTCTTTTTTATTAGGGCTCTTTAAAGCGTGAAATTGACTTTTTTTTCTCCCCTGTCTGCTGCCTTTCACACCTGAAGACAGCTGCTATAAGGGCTTGGGGACTGTACGTGTTCTTGTGGTGCCATAATCTGATAATCAGCATTCAATTTATGCTGATTCCACTAACCCCCGGTTTAACTGACGAGGCTTAAGCCTAGTCCCAGACTAAAATTAATGTTTTAGCTGTTTTAACTGAAATAAACTTGCACTTGTGCGTCTTAAAAAATGTCAGTGCTATTGTTTTGTCTTAAGATACACACCTGGCTTAATCTGAACTCTGTCTGTGAAACTGGGCCTTAGTTTAATACTTTGAGACTTAAGTGATCAAATACTTTTTGGGCCATTGTATACAAGAGACTACCAGAGAAAGAGAAGAAGAAAGAAAAGGATGTGTCACAGAACAAATGAAAAACAGATTTCCCTGTTTGAGCACCCACAGCTCGACATGTCTGAATCATGTTGGCCACTATACCACAGCTCCATCCAGCATGTCATTGATTGATACGAAAAGGATTTTAAAATGAAAGTCAGAATTTCTTCGAGAATAATTTACTGTTAATTTCCTTGTCAGTTTCTAGAGTATTTCATAAAATCAAAAGCACAATATCCCTGACAAATCACACACTGCAGGTGCTGTTTGGTGATGTGAGCCATAAACAAAAAGCCTATAAACATAAATGTGTCTGTCCATCCTTTAGAGTCCACTGGAAAGGGTTATTTCTCCTTACTTTTATCATTCAACTGTTGGTCTCTTATTATGGATACGGCTGTTGATAGTACATCATTCATAAATGTGACATTTCAATGACCCTTTCTGTAGCAGATATCATTAATAAAGCGCTGTATCCTCTGTGGAAAATGCTGCCTGAAATAGATTCAGAAATGATGGTTGGACTAGTCTGAAATTCAATGCCTTAGGTCTTTACCATGACGGCAGTGTCTGTACATGATCTGTGTGGATGTGCACAGCACCAACCGTTGTACTGACTGTCATAATAAGTCTGTGCAGAGTGAGTGATGGACATTCATCCCAGTATCAACCTCAATTGAGAAAGCAATATGGGTGCAACACCTGCGTCCACAAAACTATAAACTATAAACAGATGCTTCAGTCTGAGACAACAGAAGAATATAAAGCTGACATGGACACGGTCTTCTCTGCACCCTATGAATCAAAACTAGTTTTCTCTGATCAGTCTTTTTGTCTTGTTTTCCAGTTTAAACAAGATATGATTTATTTACTCCCATAATTTCCTTCCTGATAACAAGACGTGTTTTTAATATATTAACATCCATAAAACAAGCTTTTTACTTGAGAAGGTTAAAAAGGTGATAATAAGTACTCCATTTCACCTCATGTCTTACCCCATTTGCATTATTTATTTTTTGTCATTTTAAGCCAGCCCATTCTCACCCCCAAGGCGTCACTTAACTGACGCCTTGGGAAGCATTTGGACATGCTTCAATATCTGACGCTTTAGGCGCCCTTTAGCGTCAGTAAGATGACGCCCTAGGATCGCGTGTACCCTACCCCCACCCCACACCTAAACCTAACCGCGTCCTCTAACAGACGCTTTCCTTTAGCGTCAGTTAGATGACGCCGTAGGATCGCGTCATGTAAGTGACGCTAAAGGGCGCCTAAAACGTCAAATATTGAAGCATGGTCAAAGGTGACGCCTTGGGGTGAGAATGCGTTGTTTAAGCATAAACCTTGATATATTTTATAAAAAAAAAAAACATTTTGGATATTTTCTGAAAACTCATACTGATCCAAACCCGCATGACTTATTTTATTAGTAAATTTCAAGCAAATGGCAATAAATGGATGTGAAAGCAAATAGTGAACATTTAAATTTTGGAGTAAATATATCTGCATAATGCAAAACTACACTTTAAGCACATAATTTATAAACACTTTTTGTTTTGTTTTGCAATTTACAAAAAAAAAAAAAAAAAATCCCACAAACACAGAGAATGGAGGGATAATAAGTATTGTTAATGGCATTTTACTGCTGTCTGTGTTCCATGCTGAAACAAGCACTATTATTTTTCGATATTTAAACTCCTGCCATGGTAATAACTGTCATCACTTGTGGTGTCCAGGAAGAAAAATGAGGCGTGCAAAAAGACCCCACATTGTGTGACAGACAGTTTCCTTACAATTTCCTTCCATAAAATCACCCTGTCATATGGCTTGTTCCTCTTGTGAGGGCAGTGACAGAACATCTCTGCAAAAGATAGGGGGGTTAAAGGAGCTGACGGCAGGGAGGAACATCAGAGAGGCCGTTTCAGATGAAAAAAGAGAGAGAGAGAGAGAGAGAGAGAGAGACAGTATGATTGACAGCTTAAAGTATCTGCTTGTCAAGACCTTCTGGATGTGTCGGAGGAAGAAACCCCTTATTCCCTACCTAAAAATGACTTAGTGCCAGACAGGTGAGGCAGGTACATGAACGTTTCTAAATATGTAATTCATTATTAAGCAGCCAAAAATGTGGTCAATTACAATATTGTGTTTCTTTATGTCACAAAATGAGAAAGATAAAAGCTCCACTAACCACTATAGAAAATAAACTGCATTATTGCAGTCTTTTAGATCATCAAATATTCTTCCAAAGCTTCTGAGAAAAAAAAATGTCCATACAAAGTCCACAAAAAAAAAAAAAGCCACTGACATTCATGGTATAGACAAAATAACTTTAAAAATATATATATATATATTTTAAAAAATGCTCTGCAGAAAAAGAAAGTAAGCCATACAGGTTTGCAACACATTTTTTTTTTTTCAGTGTTAACATATATGCTGCTTTTTAACTGAATCTTTATTGTTAAATGACAGAAATTAAGCGTATTATTACATTTAATATATTTCATGTTATTCTACAACAAAAAATACATTCAGTAACACACCAGCTTTTGTGCGGTTGCTAACAATAACTTGCTACATTGGACAGAGATCTGCCAGGGACATTAAATGTCATCCCATTAAACAGGTAAACTCATCTCACTATTTTGCTTTTACAGCCTTGTTTTGTTTATACTTGTGCTATTGAAAACTATTCAAACTTTAATTTAAAATGTTTAAAAAGATTGAGTGGTGTTGACGAAGTTTTCAGGCCATGGTGTACTTTGTTTATAAACTTAAATCCTAAATTGCATTTAGGATTCAAAATTCATCTAATTTCTGTTCATTTGATTACTATGATGAACAAAATGTGTAAGTATCATACACTTTTGTTGGGCACAGAGCTTATTTTCTGCAATTAGCCAAAAGTCAATGGGAAAAAAAAAATCCTATTGGCTTTTTGTTAAAGGGATACTTCAGGATTTAGCATTAAGCTTTGTATTAGTAAAACCTGTAGTATTTTCAAATTACTGTGCTTTCCACCCTCATATCCCCCTGAGACAAGAGATTTATGTATTTTTTGTTTGGAAAAAATCCTCAGATGACGCAAAAATCGTCATTTTGGCAATGACGAAAATACATTTTGGCACCGCCCATAGAGGGTGGGATCTCACTCACAGAATGTACACATAGTGTCAGCCATCTTTTTTGGAAGCTAAGCTAGCAGGCACTTGTTCTATGGAGAAAGCTGAGTAACTTAGTAGAAGAAAGCTGAGTAGTAGGGGTTGCCATCATCCTCATTTTACTGGACTTGTCTGGCCGTCAAGATCGTACAAAATGTCCTGTACTCAGCCTTTGCTTTCTTCGCCATTCATTGTTTACATGCACACCTTTTGTTTCAATCTAACTGAATTCATTCCGATTGGTGAATTTGAATGTAGTGTTTACATGAATGCTAAACAAGTGATCGGTTGATGTGCATTTTAACATTGCTAAGGGAATATACACTTCTCCGTGAGAGATACGAGATACTGTGCGTCTCACAGTTGTCGCTCATCGGTAATCACACCACTGGCTTTGCGCCGTTCTTCCAAGGCCCTCAGCCTCGTCCTGCTCGCCACAGTAAACATAATGAATGGCGACTGTAGAGCACAAAAGCCGAATCCCAGACATTTTGGGCGATCTCGAAATCCTGTGCAGACTTATCACAGAGATGCACTAGTAGCCTAGACTTGTTGTTTAACTACTGTGCTCCGTTACTGGTAGGCGTGGCCTCCTAGGGCATAAAAATAAATTTTCTGGCTTTTCTCAGTCTAGAAAGCTCCAAATTAAAAAATAATTTCACATTTCTTCTACATAAATGACCCATTTTAAATACACATTCATCTTTCCAGAGGTGAAGTATTCTTTTAAGGGATGGCCTTCAAGAATTTGTCATCGCTGACCCCACTTTATTTTCTCCTAAGAGTTTATTCACCAAAACAATCTAACCCTAATCCTTCGCAGAATATGCTGCAAGACCTTTTCAGAGAGACAAAAATTGCCTGTTTTTACAGATTAGGACTGATAGAAATTATTGCCTGTACAGGTGAAAACACCCAGAAAATTTATTTAATGAATACTGTTGTCCCTCACACTCTGTATTCACTCAATGCCATTAACTGAATTAGAACTGAAAATAAATGCCTGCCATTAGATTATAAGTTGTGGTCTCCTATAAACAGTAAATGCACAAAATACTCAAGTTTACTTATGTTACAAATACATACGAATATTGTCCATTTGATTTCTGTCTTTAATCGTTTTATGTATTGGCATTTGTGAAGTGCATGCTAGTTTGTTATACGTAGGCTATTGATTGCCACTGCAATTACTGAGCTGAAGGCAGGACACAGTGGAAAACATTACACAGAATGAGTTTTAATACAGAACTTGTAATTCCCTCAGGACAGTACAGTAAAGCAGCTTTGAAACAATCTGTAGCCTACTGTATAAGAGCTTTATACATTAATGTGACAACTCCCCACTTCCCCACACTCTTGCTTCACTGCCATGAAGAAAGACATTTGATTTCTGTTTTTATGTTGGTATATGAAAAAAGAAATTAACATAAACACTTTTAACTTAAGAGTTAAACACTTAACTCACTCAACCTTGGTTTGATTGCTTCAATCCCACCATACTAACTCTGCTGTTGTAGTGTCTGGACCAATCAGACACAGAAATTAATCATATATTTAATGAAGAATCCAACAAAATCACTATTCCAACAATATTCTATGAAACTCCCCCACAAATGAAGCCTGCCCACTGGCAGAACCTGGTGTCCCATTAGGAGACATTAAGATTGATAACAAGCTTTACAACCCAACGGAATGTCCAGAGAGTTGTAAGACACCTCTTAATTCTTGCTGAGAAGAATAGATTAACCCTTTTTAATCCTATATATTCCATATATATATAACCATGTGATAAATGTATTTACATATATCTAATTTTCCATCTCATAATTTTCCTTTTATGTGGTCTGGCCTGTTTCATTCTCTCTTCTAAACTATTTTGGTTTGAGACATGGCTTGCATAATATGGTTAACCCAAAATAATATGTGTAGCATGTTTAGTCTCTATAAACTCCAATCTTTATCCCCCATTTGTTAATCTACATTACATTTTTCTAACTTTATGATGCATTAGTATTACAAGAATCTTGTATATTCTTTTCGTAAACACCTAATGAAATTAAACACATAAATACCCCGCTAGAAAACAAAGGGTCGAAAAAGGGTTGTAAAAACTCCCTCAGGGGCAGCTTCGCATTGTCTTCACGCTTTAAAAATCACTGATCAAGATCAGCTGTCTTGTCCTCTTTTCGAGCAGCAAAATTTCAAAATCCTCTTGCATATAGTTTCTTCTGTCATTGTCATTACTTCCTATTTCCACAGCGCTTGTTAGCTTAGCTTCCAAACAAGATAGCTGATATTGATTTCAGTATCTGCAAGTGAAGTCCCACCCACTGATCGGTAATAGGGTCCCACACCCTTGAATAATGATGTGCTAGTGTTTGTTGTCTCTACACTTTTCAATGAAGTGTAACTTCCTGATATTATGATGCAAAAATTACGATTTTTACGTCATAATACGCAGAAAGTAAAACACTTAAATCCCTATTTCAACCATCTCAGGGGAAAATAAAGGGAATAAACCATGGCCATTGAAACATATGATTGGGTTTCTAAAGATACAAAGCTTAATGCGAATGGGTGAAGTGTCCCTTTAATGTAGCTACATCAAGTGAACCCGATTAACTGATCCATATATTCATAATCAATTATAACAAGTTATGATTGATTATTAATATTTCATAGAGCTAGTACGCTGCTCTGCTTCTGCACGTCTTTTATCATTACAGTATTTAAATCAGAAATGCAGTTACATCTGCATCATCAATATGCACAGTACACCAGCGGCATCTGTTTACCACTGTATCTACATAGCGACTCTAGAGAAGATGTCAGTTTCATTGAGTTATCAAAGTATTTTTCCCTTGGGATTTACCAACACAACGTCACAAGCACATGCATCTGTCTTCCATGGGAGCTGCTCTTCAAACGCAATTTAGGAAAAAGTTATTTTGAAAAAAAAACGTCAAACTTAGATTGCCTTATCAGTTGCAATGAAAATCTCATTTAGAGTTTGAAACAAACTGCTGAAGTGATAAAAGAAAAAAAGGCGTTCAAAATGACATATTGCCTTCTGAATTTTGCTAATTTCTCAGACAAATATATAAAGTGTAAAACATTATAATGCATTCTATAAGCCCCTCACTTTAAAAATTGTTTTATGGAATTCACAATTTGGTGGCAGATGATGGCCTGGTTAGCCTTTCACACCACTCTGTCTGGGTTCCGTTAGGTGGCTAGACAAGGCTGTTGTAGCTAAATAATTTACTACAGAGGTAATAGCGTGGTCACAGGCCATCCCTGCAGAGCTGGTGCATGTGCGATGCCTGCCAAAAACAAAAACCAAGGTCAAAACCTAGCAGAAACAGTAAAGCCAAGTTATGTGTCTTTTCTTATTAGATCCAGGGGTAAATCTCTGCCTAAATGTCAATGTTAAAATAATAAAAAAAACCAATGTCACTGAACCAATCAAATGCAAATGAAGTCTCAATTAAATATTTAGTAAGTTTAATAAGTCATGCTTGGTTTCTACATGAAAATCCGACTTCACATTCCCCATTATTGCATATTCTCTGTCGTTTCATTTCCCTTTTTGCATAATCTCAATAGAGACCTCTTTAAAGAGCCATTACAGAATATTTACTATGTCCTTCAGTGGTTAATTGACTCCAGTGTGTAGTGCTATCCTGGGGCCGTCACGTTATGTAATATTGAGGCGCCGCACACAAGAGGGTTGTCGCCCTGCAGGCTTTAGTGCTGGTGATGAGACAAAGCGGCTCTGAACTTCCACTGAACCTGGGGTGAATCTGAGGTCAGATGCAGCCACGTCGCCCACTTATCAACCAGACACACACGTTTGGCAGAACTACAAGCACCACACAGACGGAGCTGCCTCTGGGTGACTTCATGTGACAAACAAAGTTTTGTGTTGACGTTGTCTGATGAATTGTTGAAAAAATGTAACTATATTTTATCCATTTGTGGTTGCTCATTAACTGAATTTACAGTAGTTGCATGATCCTATCCACTGAACAAAGCTATTCTCTGGGGAGCCAATTAAAGAAGTAGATCATGATGAGGTTCAGCTGAGAGATTATTTGGTATCTATTTATTAGGAATATGATAATGAATACATTACTATGCAACAATTTTCCACCCTGACCTCACTGTGAATATAAATATTAACTCAGAAACCTTTTTAATAATGCATGTGAAGATAATGGAGTACTTTTTGGGCCTCAGTTCATGAAGCATTTTTTTTAAATGTATTAGAATTTTTTTAATATTTTTTTTTAACATCTCTGAGAAGAATCAGTCTAAAAAAGAATAGTCAAATAATTTATTTGTTTGCTTTCAACCTAAAAGCATTTCAAACTCAAATGAATTAAAGTTAATTAGTGTATGCCCACATTTAACACCTGGAACCAATATATGAGCATACTTAAAATTAGATACATTGACCCTGCCAGAAAAGAAAAAAAAAAAACCTTACACAACTTAGCAAATTTAGTGTTTATATCTGCAAAATCGTTTTTAAAGCATTTTTTTATTTCATTCTTTCTATGTTAAAATACTTAATACTAAAAAAAAAAAAATACTATTTTACTAAAATACTTATTGTTAAAATTACTGTGTTCGGTTTGGTTTTACCAATGGCCCAGTAATAGACTAAAACAGCTTGAATTATCGTCAACATGTTTCAATGTTTAATTTCTGACCTGTTTCTGATCTATTTCCTTTTTAATTTTAGGATTTAAAAAAAAAAAAAAACACTGACAATAAATGTCCCAAAACCACTTCCAGTCATCATTTAAATACCTGACTAAAGCTTAAAGGTAGGGTAGGCAAGAAAACACATGCAAATAGAAAAATACCCGCAAATTAAGAAAACATATTAATTAGATTTACAACACAACCAAATACAGAAATGCGCAGCAAATAACACAGACTAACACAGTCTCATCCCAGAAAGTCATATAACTGACGTTTTGGTACGTATTTTGACCATACGTCAATATCCGCCTTTTTAGGGCCCCCTTAATCGTCGGTAGATGGCTAACCCGGGCCGTCATACAACTGACGCTTTACCTTTAACGTCAGTTAGGTGACGGGTTAGGTTTAGGGTTAGGTTTAGGTATGGGGTAGAGTTAGGATCCCATAACCTCATCTACCGACGTTTAAGGGGGCCCTAAAAAGGCGAATATTGACATATGGTCAAAAGACGTCCCAAAACGTCAGTTATATGACGTCTTGGGATGAGACCGGGTTGCACAGACCACAACAAAAATGTTTCTAGGTGACCCCCAAAAATTATGAACCCGGCTGGAACACGCTTTTGCTTGTGAGCATCCCTATGCCCTACTCCCTTTCATGGGCAGACGGCAGAGCCCTTGAAGTGGGGACTTTGGAGTGAGCAGGGCACTTGTGTGCCATTATGTTGCCGTTTAGAACGCACTTGGTTAAGGGAGCAAAGAAAGGCGTAATTTCTTCATTATTTTCGCCTGGGATGTTTCGAGAAAAGCAGCATGATGTACAACAGCTGAATGGCTGTTATTACCAGAAATAGCTTATTAATGCTGTTAATATAACTTTTGCAAATGAATATACATTTTATACAAAACAAAGATGCGTTATATATCTGCGTGTGAGTCTCAACTTTAAAACTTGCCGTCTCATCTTTGCAACCAGCATTATAACATTTTGTATGAAACTTATTTAAATGTTATAACATGAAGAAAAGTGTACAATGTAACTAGATTAATATCTTTCCCTCATGTTCTTTTTCTCAATCTTATTTATTTATTTTAGTTTTAAACTTATATTCATTTTCATACAAAGTTGTATGTCATAAACATGCTGTATGTATCTCTTTATGTTTTGCAAAAAAAAATAAAAAATAAATATTAATAATGATCTTTGAGCTGTAAGCATGTCCCAGTTAGGTTTGTCTTATTTGGGTTTACCTGGAAACGTTTCGGTTGTGGTTTGTGCTATTTGAAGTTTCTCTATTTGGTTGTGTTGTGAGTATTTGGAGCACACGTGTTGTGAAACTGATAAAGATGTTTTCTTACTTTGCGAGTGTTTTTAACATTTGCATGTGATTTCTTCAGTTGCAGCGCGTTGAGGTCTCTCGGCCACCGTACAATTGTTTTATTAACACTTTTTGTTATACTGCTTTGGAAACTCTCTTCACATCCCGATTGCAATCAATAAGAGTTATTATTATTAATACATACATATCTTCAGTGGAAGTCTCGAGACCAAAAAATGTTTGTCCAATTATTGTATTCGGTCCTATTCTGCATTTCAAAGAATAGAGCTCAATAATAAAAAATAATTAAAAAAAGTTATTTTAAAAAGAATGTACTTGGGGGTAAGCATTGAAAAAGATATGCACTCCTTTTTGAAGGTTGAGTATCAAGTCTCTCCACGGCATCAATAAGCAGACAGAGAAATGCTTTTAAGGAGAGACAAAACACTTTCTCCATTTCAGTTCACCTTTGTGGTTAAGGAAGAGTATTTACAGGACATGTACAAGAATAACAAATGGAATGCCTAGAAAGTCTGTCAGCTTCAATACCTTCTTCCGGTATTGATTCACAAGAAACAAATGCAGTAATGAAAATATACTTGTATAACTTTGGATCTGCCCTAATCAGTATGTGAGAATGGGGACGTTAATAACAGTGTTTTCGTTGCATTCATACTTTCAGAAAGTACAAAAAGAAAGTACAGAAAAAGAAATCAATGATACAGGACCACGCTAAAATGACTCCATTGTCTGTGATCCTTATTAACATTAAAAAGCCACCTGAGGGAGAAAAACAAGAGCGCTGTGCACTGTGAGGACTGAGGACGCATAATACATTGACATGCTTTAGTTGCACAGGCATGAGTACAGCTCATCACTGCGCCCCTTCAGTGTGTCGAACACCTCAGAGGCCGAGTTAGCAATCTGTCTTCAGCTACCCCTGCAACATCCCTGATCCCTGACTGCTTCCTATACACCTACCCAGCACAATGGGAACCTGCGAGGAGCTGTCGGGCAGCATATCAATCCCTGCCATCCTCTGCAGAGAAGCGCGGGCTCCATTAAGATGCAGTAAAGGACTCCGCTCCTGAGCCAGGGCGGGGGCCTTCTCTGTTTGGTATTCATCTACCTGCAGAGCTATCAATTCAGGTCTTTCAGCGCAGGGCTCAGACGTGTCATCAGGGGATGTTGTTCTCGCCTATTGGTTGCCGCAGGTTTGCAGGGCCCTGGTTAATGCCGCTAAAAGCATTAACTCTAATAGATTCAAGCGATAAAGGCAAGAGGGCGGTTTGATGATGATTGACTTCTTCGGTAATGAAAATCTGACGCTGCCGAGAGAGTGGAGCGGCCCTACGGAAAAGGTTCCAGAATTGTGGCTGATGCCACAGAAGTAAATGAGAAGAATGAGGAATAGAAGAAAAAAAATGAAAAAATGAGAGGCCAGGGTGGGATTAGAAAACACTTGCGGTACATGAATGGTGTGCAGGGATGCTGTATGTTTTATCAAAAACTATAGTACTTTACAATAGCTAACAAGAGCTAAATTAATTTCGTGTCACATGAGACATTTGATGAGTGGGCGTTGAAAGGAAGTAGTTCATGGTTTGACTAAAATTCACCCAAAAATTAAAATTCTGTCATCATTTACTCAACCTCGTGTTATTCCAAAAGTTTATGACTTTCTTTCTTACAAAGAATATTTTTGGAAGATAGTTTCAACTGTTTTGTCCATATAGTGAAAGTCACTGGGCTCAATGCAATGATAGAATATAATAGAATAGAATAGAATGTGAAAATGCATTGTTGTTATGTTAAGGAGCTTCTTCTAATTGGCAAATAATTCTGCATCTACCTTTTCCAATGTAAATCCACTGATTTCCATTGAAAATGGACATTGAAATTAAATTTCCCTTTGCATAATCTATTTTAGAATAACAAAACAGTTTAGGATTGCTACGACTACAACTCTGAGTACAGTTCCTTGCTACGAGGCCTGCATAAAAATAGAAACAAAAGATTGTTCAAATTAGTTGGCCAGCCAGAGACCACAAACATCACAAACTGGCTTTGATGTAACGGTCAGAAGTTACTTAAACTATTTATATGTTTGCTTATAACATTTATGTGAAAGCATTCACAGTTTAAATAGAACCAAGTCATAGTCTGGATATACTAGACCACAGCCCACTGATCAGTAACTTCTGCTTTAGTGAAATGATCCTTATGTTGAGCACTAAAGCAAATCTTTAATGTTCTTGTCCAACACATTACGGGATTTACAAATTATAGATAAATGTGAATGATGTGTTCATACACTAATTCTAACCTGAATTTAATGGAGACTTTATGAATAGGTCTTCAGTATTTCATAGAAATGCAGTTATTTTCGTCTCTGTGATTGCCATTTCAAAATAAGTCAAACTATAATGGCGGCATCACCTCAGAGCCTACCACTTCAAATAAAACCAATTAGATCAGAAGCAGAGACTGGCATGCAGTGTATTGTTATAAAGCTATTAATCAAAATAAATCCATTAAAAGAGGTTGCCAGCCTTGTGCAGAGTTTAACCATTAGTCTTATACTCATATTACATTCAATTCTCTGGTTGAACACAGCCTCATTGAGTAATCTATGGCCAAATGGAGGATGATTTAAAAGTGTCTTTCTCTTTGATCACTAGACGACAGACAACCAATCATCTCTGCTTTCCCAGACCAGAGGACTCCCATTGGGCATAAGCCACTGCTTTGTGTCATAGTGGATAAAGGAAGAGCTTTGTCACAATACAAACCACGTCTAGCCACTGCAAAACAGGGTAATGCTTTCAAAGACAGGGATATCTTTCAAAGAGTCAACTGTGGAAAGTAGATGACTGTTTGGCAATACAGAATCTAAATCTTTTTTGTCAGTTGAGACCACAACTAACTCAAATGCAATCGACTTCCACCCAGCATGATTTAGTTTTCCTAAACATTCTGAAGAAATTTTACATTTCATCTCCACAGTTAGTATCCAGTCAATAACCATATCAATGATTAACCCAATAATTTGCACAATACAAGACCCTACACAGTGTGGACTTATGCTGTGACAATTATGTGGTTTTGTTTTATTAATACAGTGTATTTTTTTCTTGATCTACCCCAAAAGAATGGAATACCCCAAAAGTGGGGCACATTGTAGCATAACCATATGGCAACTTAAAATGCTATCTGATTAAAATAATATCAGATCTTTCTAATTTTAAACAAACACAAAAAAAAGAATGCTTATTGTTTTGTGGATTGCATTATCAAGATCAACGAATAACAATAAAACTTAAAACAATAAAATCTGCAAGTTCATCCTTTATATTGTTTTTGGCGTTGCCATCAAGTAACATGCCGCCACATGAACAAATGTGTGTGAGAACAGAACTTTGGGACGTTAACTACAATCAGAGAGAGGAATAATCTTGTAACTGACACATAGTCTGTTATGGTGTGTAAAGTGTGCACCAAAATGACAGAAAGGCCATAGGCGACTGTCAAGCAATATAAGTCGAAGTCAAGGTCTCCTGTTGACAAGATTTGTTTTCCTCGATTGCAGAGAACATAGAATGGCATCTAGCAAGGTCTCCAGCTTCCTGCGTTTAAAAACTCATTTCTAACTCTTCCAGAATAACAAAAAGGCACGTCTCTCGCTTTGTGCAAGAAATGATTTCATCAGCGGCCTGTGTTATGTTAAATAGAGATCCGATAAACCACTGGTGGATTTCTCCACATACTCCATACTTCAGATTACGAAAACTAGCAGATGTCAGCTGTAAAGCTTTGCTGGAGGTTGAGGATACGCTATAACATTTCTGTGCACATGGAAGGCATTTTGTATTGCTGTCAATATTTCCTCATTCACGGCAAGGTGATAGGATCGGTGACACCCATTCCAAATGTGGCCTATCATAGATATCAGGATTTCACGAGCGTCGGCAGGTATAAACCGCAGTTAGCCTTGGTATCGCGGAGCAGACACAATTTCCATCCCTCATCTTTTATTCAATTCACTCCTCTGGTGGAAAGGCGGTGTGAGGGTGAGAATGCAAAGCCAGAAAATATAATTTATCTCTTATGCAACTTGATGAATCTTCACTAGGTTGGTAAACTATTTATGAGTTGCACAGCTAAATTCTTTCATGCATTTCTTTCCTTCCTTGGCTTCATTCCCAAATCTAATTCGGCCACCAAACGTTATTAGCATTTTTTTTCCTCCCTGTACAGAAATACATATTTTATGAAGCAAGCAAAGTCATTTAGTGATGCAGGTTTGCTATTGTGGAAAACAGAATCTAAGAAGATGAGAAGGGGAGGATAATTTATAGAATATCTGGCCAGATTGGCTTAGAGCAGTGGTTCCCAAACTGGGTGCTGCGGCACCCTGGGGTGCTGTGACAACTGGTGCCGCAGAATCTCAGCTTTATTTTCCAATGTAAACAGCCTAAAATAACTATTGTACCGTAACGGATGTGTTTTTCCCTTAAATATAAAATGCAAGTGTAGAATGATATTTTTCAAATGTCTACAGGGGGTATGGATAAGACGTTTCAATATACTGGTATTAAATGCATTTTCTTACAAATGTCACGTCAACGCTGGAATTGCCCATTTTTTTTTTTACATTTATCCTCAACTAGTTTTGTGGTGTAGGTCTACATATTGTATAATGTTAACTTAAAATAATACTACAGTAATTTAAAGATGTGGTAGCATTAGATCTGGACAGGAAGGATAAATCTGGGAGTTGGAAGGGGTGTGTCTGGATTTTGCCTTCTCACACACATTTCTGTTTTATATCGCATGTCAGACGGTCATCATTTCTACTAAAGAAAATGACAAAAATAGTAACGCTCAGTAAATTGGATAAGTAACTTTAATCTGATTACTGGTTTGGAAATAGTAACGCGTCAGATTACTTGTTACTGAAACAAAGTGTTCAGACTAGAGTAATGCCTTACTAAGTAATGCGTTACTTAGTAACGCTTAGCACCACTAATTGTATATATGTATGTACATGTTTGTTTAGTTTAATTGGGTTGGGGTGCCGTGGAAAAACAAAAACACTACAAAGGGGTGCCATGCTTTCAAAAAGTTTGGGAACCACTGGCCTAGAGTGTAGTTTACTTTTCATTTTTTGAAGAAATAATACTAAAAAGTACTTATTATCATTATTAGTGTTTATCAGATTTAATTGTGTAGAGATTAAGGAGTGATACGTGACATAATAATCCTGTAAATAGGTTGAGATAAATGTTTTCATCACATTTATTTGTATGCCAACTTGTTTTTTTATTAATAATATTATTATCACTTGGCTAGCTCCACAACAAATTTAAACAAATGCAAACTTCTACTTTAAATGTCATTACCAGCGCAGAGCCTATATGCTTGGATGCTAAGGTTTACGACCTGAAACAGGCATCCGAGTTCCCAGACTAAAAAAAAAAAGTTGTTCGCCTTGCGCATCAGTCCTATAAAAACCTATCAAGGAGAGTGCTGCTATTTCTTTCCATATAAGACTATGAAAAATGATGGAAATTAGAGGACAGATAATCAAATACTAAAACAATCATTTAAAAAAATGATACAATAATCTCAAGTCACTGTGGATTGGGGGCACTTAGCGAGAGGTTGAGTTGTGTCAGGTCGGTCACTGTCCTCTCCTCCATCAAGTCGGGCTCACGCCGCACTCCAGCGCTGCCATTGGGAACTCTAATGGCATTTATGTAATCAGCGCCGAGCATGGCATAAATCAGCCATCAGATCAGCCCGCAGACATCCAGCATCTATCAATCACTGTCACCCCAGCCCAGATGCTAAAGATCCGTCATGCTGTCACTGGCTCATTAAGTTTGCTAATTTACAGACACTACCCTACAGGAGATTGCTTTGCTTTGTTTCTCTTTTTTTCTTCTTGATTTTTTGCTGCTCCCTTCCGAGGCTCACCAATGCTCTTATTTTTTGTTTGCTATCATGTATACAGTTACATCTAGGCATGACTTCTTTAGTATTTCTTTTGGTGGATTGGCCAAAGTTTTGTAATATGACTCGTGTGATGCTTAAAATGAGGCATGATCAGCAAATGTTGGAAAAATTCTTGCCTTTTTGCATTTCCTTGCCAAGCATAAGCTAAATGGGCCATGAAATGTAATCAATCAAAGCAGCATTTAACGCTGTAATCTAAATGGACACTGTTGTGATTACCACCTGCTCATATGCTGTCTGAGCACAAGTGACTGCATGATGGAAGTCTCATATGCACACATGTAACATTGTTTTTAATATAAACAACTTCTAAACCTTCCAAAGAAAGTAAAGGCAAAACCGAGTTTTTATCCTACACCTTTAATTGAGAACTTTAATTACTCAGAAATTACTGAAAGTCAAAGAAAACGAATCATTCTATAAGTTTAAAACTAGAAGTAGCTTCCTATGTCATTGGATATACTTCCCAATAAAATATACAATTCCAGAAAGTACAGCAATGAATGAAGGCATCATTCTCGCACTAAAACTCCTTGGCCATGTACTGTACAACAGACATGGTGAAAATTCAAACCAAATGTGAAGAAAAATACCAAAAACTTCTGATTAATGATCTGGACTACTCAAATCCCCCATTTATCATGATTCCTGGCCCGGCGACAAATGAGTGAAAATGAGAAGATTTGGAGACAAGTTGCTATATGAATAGAGCATCACAGCCACAGCGAAATTGACAAGTCATAAAGTAAGGTTTCACCATTCGGTGGGTTCAGAGATCTTTTCATGTAATAATCTTCGTAGACAAGATGAAATATTAAAAGAGCATTCGCGGTCACTATTGCAAATATGTAGATTTGATAAAGGTGCCAGAAGGTAATTAATACTGTCTGTCAGTAAAAAGAAGGAAATGTCATCATGCAGTGATGCGTCTCTAATGAATGGAAGCTCAGGTCTTCACTGTGATGCGTTAAGAAGTCATAAAGTGATCCAGGAGTTTCAGCATCTTCTTGTACTTTATCAGTGAACTCATATTTAATTTTATTGGACAATGAACACTTTTAATGAACCTTAATTCATGAGAAAATTTAACTATTTTAAAAGGTGGTAATTGTACGGAAACCTATGATTTTTCGAGAAAATCCACCCCTAAACGTAACTTTAACTGCAGATCGCACAGACATATACAAATGAGATTGTGTGATTTCATACGAATTAGCCGCCAATTCACCAAAAACGGAAAATAGTTACAAATTGGCATGAACACATTGGAATGTTGAAACGTTCCTAACCCGACAGCTCATCATCAGAAAGATTATTTAAAATTCTCAAATTTTGTTACACTTAAAGCCCTGTTTTAAGATCGTTTCTGATTAAATAGAACGATTAAGATTAAAATATGGAAACATGCTTCTGTCCCGAAAATTTTCGGTTTCTGTGGTGGTTTTAAGATCATTTCAGAAACGTTCTTAAAACAGGGCTTTAAGCGTAAAATACCGAACTTGTCCTTTAAGATGATGAGGATAGTTAAGGCCTTTGCTTCCAGTCATTCAACCAACGTGTAGTCTTATAGGTTGCTCTAGTTGGTTGGCTAAATCAATAGAAACGAAATACAAAACTCTCAGCAAATCAATCACAGAGGCACACCTGTGTGAGCAAAGACAAGTGGACATGAACGCAATTAATCTGCGTATTTAAACAGGCCTCAGACAGGCACTGAATATCAAATAGGCCCACAACGAGAAGCAAACAGCACTCAGTGTCATCCTGGAATAGGCTTTCTTGTTCAGTGGTGTGGGTAATGAGTTTAAGGTTGAGTCTTTAATTGTTTTGTTTGAGGAGGCTCTAGTTATCGCTATGTAGGAATGAAGGAGCAGGGGGTTGTGGGATATTGATTTTCTTGTGGCGGGCGGCTGACGCTCCGCTATTTGCATTAGTTCTTAATCAACATCCCAGCTCAACGTCTGCTAGGAGAGAGAAAAATACAGAAAAAAAAACTAGACTATCCAGAGAAAATTTATATTGCTAATATGTTGGTCTTTCATAGCTCAGGAGATTTAATGGAATCTCAGTTATTTTCCAACTTCGACTCGGGTATTCCCGGAATAAAAAATGGGATAAATGTTGGCAAGGAAAAATTGCCAATGAGACCTTTTTTAATGTCACAATTGTATCTTCCAGACAGTGATGAGTCTGAATCAATATATTTGCCAAGTTTTTAGAAGAACCTATAACCCATCACACACAGAATGTTCCCCTAAAGTTCCCGTATGGTTCCTATTTGGTTATATTTTTTTGGGAACCAAATAAGAACGTTCTGGGTACGTTCCCTGTAGGTTATTTTAGGTTCTCCAAAAAGGAACATTCCCATAATGTGTCCAGAACGTTCCCCTAACCTTAAGGGAACGTTATATTTACGTTACCAATATAGGGAACGTTCTGGGAACCAAAATCTAATGTTCCCAGAACCTAAAATTGTTAGCTGGGAAGAGACAATGATACAATGTACAAGGATACAATATACAATGAATGTGATATAGTAAGTTGATATTGGAGCCACTCATGACAAATATTTGAGTGTTTAACTTGACTGCAGATTTTGTAAGCTTGCATTTAAATAATACAATATTTACAGTTTGTACCAAAAAGTATGTGATATGATTTTCAAAGATCTCAATAAATATCAATAAAAAAGAAAGAGAAGACCTCAGCAAATGTCTCCATTTGAGCTATCGTTGTCCAAGAAATTTTCTTTTTTTCATTAGTGATTTTTCTTTCCTATGAACAATAATATTGTTACATAAGCAACATAAGCAGGCTCACAATGAATTTAAACCTGAATTCAGAATTGGAACACATTCTATGGTTCTATGATTAAGATATGTTTCAATTCCATAGATTTTCCCTTAAAAATGCAGTGCAATGCAAAACAACAAAAAACTGGCTACTCAAAAGGCATAAAGAGTTGAACTTATAAAAGGAGGGGAAATGAGAATAAGAATAAACAGCACTTGCTTTTCATGCCAGTGATCAAACGTGTTGTACTCCGTACTGAGAAGGCCTTGGGGCGGCGTGTTTTTGTTTCAAGCTCCCTCCTCGTCCTTCTCTTCCTCTCTACTCCCTCTGGAATATTTGTTTGTTTGCATCTCAGAATTGATAAACGAAAGAGGGGGTGCAAGATATGGACGGGTGCAGTGACATGGAGAATACCAGGCAGGCAACATGGTGCGTGGCAGAGGTAATGAATTCTTTAGCTAAGCAGAAAAGCAAGGCGACACAGCTTGAGGATCAATTTTTAATAAGGAGCCTGGTTCTCCCAGGCAGCGCTAAAAAACAATATTTTAATCAGAGTCCTCCTGCCATTTCTCTTTTCACCATGTGATTAAGTCAGAGTTGGTGGATATGGTTCCTCGTATAGAGAATGGGAAGAGACCACTATAAGTGGTTCAATTACAGAGCCGGGCCATGGTCCCTAGTCCTGATTGTCACTTCTAGCTCATATGTTACATCATACATGTGCTGGAGGTGGTGAGTTATTGCCAGTGATAACAACCAAACAAGTGCCCCATTTTCTCATTTACAAAAATATGCCACTGTAATAATTATTAAAAAAAAAATATGACACTGTGTCTGATCGCTAGCATAATGCAACTGAACTTCCAGTTCTACGTCACAGTAAACAGAAACTGCAGAAGACGATTTGTATTATTTATGTATTTTGTCAGAAGTTACAATTAGTGACTGTTTGTGAAGAAACAATCATGTTGTCATTGTTTTATAAAACAAAGCTTTTAAATTGTCAATTTATGATGAAATTCAAACATTAATTGTCATTTTGACTTTCTTTAAAGGGATAGTTCACCCTATAATGAAAATTAAGTAATCATTTACTCACCCTAAAGACGTATGCTCCCGTTTCTTTTATGAACCACAAAGGGATAATTTAAAAAAATAAACAAATAAAAAATGTTCCGCTAGTGCTTGTCCCTATAATATTAGTGAATAGCAACCAGCATGAAGCTTCTTAAAAAGGACACACAATGATCCCATGCGACAAGTGTTTTGGGGGTTTATGATGGGGTTTGGTGAAACCAAAACGAAATTTAATGTATTATTTAACATAATTCATGACCTTAGCCGTTTGTATTGTCTTCTCGTTCGTGAGACTTTATAAGCACCACATTTCACGCCCAGAAAAAGCAAAGTTGTGAAATATCAAGATAAAAAAAAACAACAACAAAAAATAATATGAAATACAACCCATGTACCACCTTCTATAGAATATATCCATTGTGTTCTTCATTACAAGAAGTTATTGCATTCACATCTGTCAATCGTCATTCTGACAGTCATCAGACAAATGAAGTTCTGGTCAGCTGATATTGGACTTGCACACAGATACTGTATTTTGGGGGGATTTCTCGGCAGTGTATATAATTTTGTGTTTTTGTTAATCTTGATTTCTCACAACTTTTGAACAGATTGAACTCTGCGCTAATAGAGTCTCACGAATCACAAAAGACCAACACCCATGGTCAAGAATTTTGTTAAATAATACATTCAATTTCTGTGTGTTTTTCAACAAACTCCCACACCGTGATCATTCTGTGATACTTTTGCGTCTTTTTTAAAAAGTTTGATGCTGGTCACTATTCATTTAATGAGATGTACGATCGCTATGTGTTTACCGATGAATACATACTCAGTTTGTAATAACACAATAACCATAATGCGTTTGTTCATTATAAACTTGGGATTATGAATTATATTGAGAACGTCGTACATAGAAAATATGCCGTAATGTACCCTGAGTGTAAACCTTGGCCACATTCATCGTAAAGTGTGCAAGCGTATTGCAAATATTAATACTGCCCTACAAAGGCAAAGTACAGTAACTACGCAAACAAAGAAACAGAGAAAAGGGCCTTTAAAGTTTTCATACCAGTCAGTCAAACAGGTTATGTGTAGAGTATGTGGTAATGCATCTACGAAACAGGACATAGTTTAACCCAGATATTTTTTCACAAGACAGAACACGTCATAAAGCCCATTACAAGTCTTAACTCATATTTGACCAAATGTGTATTTACTGCACTTTGCCTTTTGTAGGGCAGAATACAAAGGTTAATAAAATTTACACACTTCTTCTGGAGGTGCAGCAGGGACATGAATAGTTGGTTGGTTGCAGCAGGTACATGAATCAGCTTCTTAGCAAAACCAGCTTTATACTGATCCTCCTTTATAAAGCAGTCTTGGAAAAGATCCGTGAATCGTGCAAACATGAACGGATTGACGTTGCTCGTGGGGAATATTCCCTTTGAAAACAAAACTCAGCCACTGTGTCTTCAGCAGTTCGGATTTAGGAACATCAAAATGACTCTGTTCGTTATTACACCCAAGAACACAATCGCTTAGATGCCATTTTGCTCCAGCGTATCAACAATGACGGACTACTGTATGATGACAGCTTGCTCAGTGCGTGGATGTGTTGAAACACTGCTGTCAGTCAACAATCACGGGAGGGGCGTCCGTTTTATTGACGCCACATGATCGAACGGCTTGATTTGAGGCAGGAAAAAACATATAAGGAGATTAAAACAAAAACACTGGATAGATTTTTAGCATTATAGGATGGTTGCCTACAGGCACTGCCAACAGTATTTCAGTACAATCAACTTGTAAAAGTGCATTATATGACTGCCAGTGTTGGGGAGTAGTTAACTACAAGTAGCGACGCTACTAACTTAACTACATTTTTCATTAGCTTGGCAGTAGCTCAGTTGTTTTTTAAACAGTGTAGCTTTTCCAGTAGGTAACTACTTTTTGCAGCAAGTAGCGATGTAGCGCGAGCAAAAGCTACATTGTGTTTGTCAAGCCTGTGCGAATCAGCACGATGCAAGGATATTCTTCTTCTTGTTAGATTAAAAACTAATTTTTACCATTACCGCCACCTGTTGTTTAATCACGCATCTTGCGGCTAACGGTTCACTGACGTACAGAAGTGGGTTGACACACCCATATTATGATTATGTAGCAAGACGTGACGGCAGATTTGGAGGATGGAGAAACTACTAACTTTAATTACCCATGGCCTTATTTGTCCAAGTTCAATCTGTATTTTTGAGAAAATGTTCTTCATGCAATTTACGTTGGATGTATATTTTGTTCTTGCAATGCTGTAGGCTATTTGTTGCAATTTTACACTTTTGACAAACAGTCTGAGATATTTGAGTGTTGTGTGTAATAAAACAATATTCTTTGAAATCATAATTGTATTGCATTGTTTTAAACACTAAATATTTTACTTAAAACATTCTTCAGACACTTATTCAGTTATTTATAATCTACGTTGTTCAAAAAAGCAAAAGTGCTTTCAATGTAGCTAGCTACTTTTTGATAGTAACTTGTAGCTAACTACTTTTCCAAAAGGGTTGCTTGACTGTACTTTAACTACTTTAACTTACGAGTAGCTTGTCAATCTACAGTTTCAGAGTAGCTTCCCCAACACTGATGACCGCTTTAAGACACAATTGCAATTATGTCTAAAAAATATGTTTTATGATTTTATTAATGTCTTCAAATTCTGAAAGAAAAAAAAAAAGAGTCTTTAGTGTTGATTTTCTCAAAACAAATTTTATTATTTTTATTAGAAAGAAGAGACTTCCCTTTTTCATCCAGTACATACAACTCAAAATGTGTTTATGAACGAGCAATTGTGTTTTTTAAGACTGCGGGTAGAGATTATGGCACAGTGTCGATGGCCAAAGGAAGGGGATTATTTTGGGGATTCAGTGCAGCCCTGTGTATTATTAATTTATGTAAATCCATTTATTTCAGTTTGGATCCTCTCTTGAAATGCTCAAGGTTATATAAGTGTTTTATTACAAAATTGACCAGACGAATATTCTTCATTGCGATACAATGAAACGTTTAGGATAAGTATTTCAGTAAGTTTTTCCTTAAGTGCCTGGAGCGATTTAAAAAAAAAAAAAAAAAAAAAAAAAGTGTGATGGTGGAGTGCCTTCTGTCATGACCTGGTTTGATCTACCACAACTGCCCTGTTCAATCTGTGAAGATAAAACAAAAAAGAGCCAGATGTGGGAAAACACGTTATTAAATCACTGAAAAACAGCCCCACAGCCAAAATCAAAAGGCCTGTATAAAGTTTGGCCTTGGAGAGAAAAGAGATCTTCAATTTCTCTGAGCTTTATTGACTGATGTCACTGCGATATGAAGGACGACCCACATTCGAGTGAATGTTTGTGTGCCCAGCTGGACCATAAAGTCCTATCACACTTGACTGCACAATGAAGAAATGGACGTCAGTCAACTTTCTGCAAAGACGCTCAATAAAGGACATGCTTTTAATTAAGTGAAGATACAATATAAAAGTTTATGAGTCTCTTTGAGAAGTGGGCGTTCTATTTTAAACGTCCAGTGAGAACAGAAAATAAATAAGAGGCGAGGAGAGAACGGAATAAACTAATTGCTTAACCTTATGAGATAATTTTATAAACATTTAATCCGCTCAAATAACAATGCCACAAAGCGCTTTGCATATGCACTACTTGAATGCTGCTGTCTTTATCTATTACATCAGTTTGCTTGGCTTGAGCTAAATATGATCCTGACTCAGAGGATGCATTGCTTCCTCTCTTTCTCTCTACTCCATTCCTTGTGTAATCCTCTCTTGCTGTAAAAGAGACACACATCTGTTTTTTTTTTTTGTAAATACAACAATTCTCTCTCCAATTTTCTGTAAAGCAGGGACACTGAAAATATGCCTTGTAAATGCTATTGTGACCTTGGAATTACAGCTTAAAGGCAAAATTAACAGCTTTATCACAAAAAAACACATGAAAAGTCTACCCTAGTAAAAAATATACTCAAATGTATTTGACATATATTTATTTTATGCTAAGTATACTACAAATACATTTGTATTTATGTACTTAATATAAACACCCTGCAATTTTACTGTTGATATACTAAATTGTTATACTTTAAGTTTGCTAAAGTAGAAAAACTTATTTTGTACTTAATGCACTTTAGTTATCCGTAAATAGTCCTGAAGTTCAACGAAAGATACACTTAAAGGGATAGTTCACCCAAAAATTCTGTCAGTAATTACTCACCCTTACTCACCAGTAATTGCTTTGTTCCAAATCCGTAAGACTTTTGTTCATCTTTGGAAAATAATATAGGACATTTTGATGAAATCTGAGAGCTTGAATACTCCATAGGATTTTATGTAATTTCATCCTACCGGCCAGAAAAGTTAGTAGAAACATCATTAAAATAGTCTACTGCAGGGACTCAACCTTAAGTTTATAAAGCGACGAAAAAAAAAATGTGCGCAAAAAAAATAAATAATAATAATAATAATGACTTTATTAAACTATTTACCTTCTTATGTGGTCCTCTGACGTGAGTTCACTAGATTGTCACCACGCATGTGTGAGAACTGAGAAGATGATGCAGATGGGTCTCGATGTAGCGTTTAAAATGGTGCTAAAGTGTGCATTTCCTGGATGTCCGAATCATGAGAAAAAGTAAAAGTGTCTTAGCAATGCAGCAAAACGAATGGCTTACCTTCCACACTTTCCCATAAAATGATCGTTCGTGAGCATCATCTTCTCAGTTCTCACGCATGCGTCGTGGTGCTCTCGTGATCTCACATCAGAGGCCCACACGGAAGAAAATGAATTGTTAAATACATTTATTTTAGTTTTTGTTTTTTTTGTGCACAAAAGGTGTTCTCGTCGCTTGATAAACTTAAGGTTGAGCCACTGTGGTCACTTGGACTATTTTAATGTTGTTATAACTAACTTATCTGGGCCGGCAGAATGAAATTACATAAAAGCCTATGAAGGAGTGAGCCAGCTCAGTGATTGCTGCTTTTCCTGCTCTTATCCATGCTATGCTGCATGGATGCACAGGGAGTTCTCGCCCAGAACGGCAATCCAAACTGTATGCTAATTGCCAATCATATTTGACGATAATGGTCCTGACAGAACTATCTTAAATTTTTAATATTAAGAAATGTACATCGTGCAATAAAGAAGTGCTCCAAATAAAGTATGTCAGGATACATGTTAATGGATTTGTAGTATAATTAAATGTTTTGATATATATATATATATATATATATATATATATATATATATATATATATATATGAAGAGTTCAGATGCAAAAGCCTCTAAATGCCATTTGAAATTTTCTTCTTTAATGATGATTTTTGTCAAGCTTGTATATTTAAGTTCAGTTATTTCACTTAAATGGCAATGATAATTACCTATTAATTGTTATTTAAGTGAAATTACTGAACTTGAATATACAAGTTTGACAAAAATCGTCATTAAAGAAGAAAATTTCAAATGGCATTTAGAGGCTTTTGCATCTGAACTCTTCATATGTATATATATATATATATATATATTGTATTTTCACTAGGGTAGTTTAAATTTTGTGAGTGTTTAAATTTGGGAGTCTTCATTCCAAATTCAACGCAGGGATTGCGTGAATAAATCAGAAGGGGCTTAACCCTTATGTGCTGTTGTGGCTTTTTTCAGCCACTAAGGGGTATTTTTTTAGTCTTAATTTGGCCATAACTTTTTCCTTGTTTCAGCAAATGGAATGATTTTTGGTGACAAATCTTATTTTGACACATATTTTGGGAAAATGCTTTGAAATTTTTCAAAAACTCAACAGTACACTCTGGGCAAATTCACTACCCTTTCGTTATGTTCGTTATGTACCCTCACGTTGCCTGTGGGATGATCGCAGTGGTCGTGCGATTTTCAGAACCACCATGTCCCTCTCAAGATTCTCCCAGTCCACCCAGATCCAGGATCATCTGAATCCTCCTCATCTTCAGTGGAAGCATGAGATGATGATGAGGGTGCCACATCCAAACCAGGATCTGACTGTCCTGAGTCTGCGGTCAGAGTGAGAAGACAATACCTCCTGCAGCTCGCTGGAGGGGTCAGACTGCATAATCATCTCTAAATCTTCACTACAAGTCAAGCCCTTTCTCATGTTGCTTGCAGCTCTTCTCACCATCATATGACAAGCGTTTATATCCACTTGCTTTGTTTTTGTTTAGTCTGCATTTCTCACCATCAAAAGGCAGCAGATGCATAAATACACTTACTTTGTTTTTGTTTACTCCATGTAGTTTTGAGAGCTGAAGTGTATATTTTTATTTTCTCAGACGCATCAAGGTGAGTTCTCACACTCTCTCACACACTCACGCACACACACACATACTGTATACACACTGTAATATGCTATTATACTCCATGTAAAAGCCAGAAACTAAGCTTTTTTTTGCACAGGCCTGTCTAAAGGGTTAAATAGTTCCACCTGGTTATCAACAGTAAAAATTACAAATTTTACCTCTTCCCAACAGGGAAAACCATCAACAATCAAAAATGCATGATTTTATGGTGTCATGGCTTTGCAATCAAAAAATGTGGTTATAATGGAAGTCAATGGGGCAAAAACAGCCACGAACAGTAAATGAGGGAGAAAAAGTTAAAATCTGATGCTACACAAAAACTAACAATGCATCAAAACCAATGTTGTTTCTAATCTTTGACATGTCCAAGACTGTGATAAAAGGTTAAAAAAAATCCAGTCCACAATCATATTTTATATTGAAAATAAGTAATTTTGTGTTTTTTTCCCCCAAATCAGTGACATCATTTATGAATTTGGCAATTAAAGAGTTAAAATCCTGAATTTTTTAAAAAAAAATTAGTAGTTTTGATCAGGACTGAGGTCGGTTAATAGAGTTATGCAAAAAAATGTGAAAACAATATTTATCTGATACATTTTTACAGCAGTTTAAAGTAGTGGCTTTTTTCAGCCACGAACATAACGAAAGGGTAGTGAATTTGAACTATCCAATCTCAGAAGATTATAATAAAGGAGTCATTATGCAAATCCTTTAATTTGCATGTGAACTACCCATGAACATTTTCAATTCAGATAGAAGGGTTATATGTCGCCATTTAATCACACATTTCTGCCATTTCTATCTCACCAAATAAATGAGTATCTTGATCCTGTCTTTTTCTCCACAGTAATATCAATTTTGTGATTGTGGGGAAAAAGTATTCTTACATGAATCTATGACCTTTACATGCTTCAGTATGAAAAATCTAATCTGATCACCAGTATCACACAAAAACTATTCACACCATATCAGATGCCAAATTTGTGTCGTTATCTGCGAAAAGATGTATACATTGTCATAATGTTTTTGGCAGCTAACTGTCACTGCAGCCCAGAAAAAAACTAAGTTAAATGACACAGGCTAAACGGCACACCTTCTTGGTCTTTTTCTCTAAAACAACTTATTGGCTAGTTGGATAGTTAACACAGCTGCTAGGTGACTTTTTGTGGGGACACAAGCCTTAACAAAATGTAATGCTGCAAAATTGGCCTACATTTATAAATATCTCAATATCTCAGCTCTGGAAGGGTCTAAAAAATAAGTTTCTCCAATCTTCTTGAAACTCTGGATTCTGATAGAGGGCCATGGGACTTAGACCTGAGTGCAAAAATGGAGGATCTAGACCCTTCCAGAGCTGAGATATTGAGATATTTACAATGGCTTAAATGCTACGTGGGATCTCAATATCTCAGCTCTGGAAGGGTCTAAAGCCTCCATTTTGCACTCAGTTCTAAGTCCCAAGGCCCTCTATCAGAATCCAGAGTTTCAAAAAGATCAGAGAAACTCAAAATTTCGACCCCCGTCGTTTTTTTTTTTTGTTTTTTTTTTTTTGGTGCGAAAAAATAAGTTTCTCCAATCTTCTTGAAACTCTGGATTCTGATAGAGGGCCATGAGACTTAAACCTGAGTGCAAAAATGGAGGCTCTAGCCCCTTCCAGAGCTGAGATATCGAAACTCAAAAATTCGGCCCGAAAAAAAAAACGACAGTGGTACCCCTTACGTTTTTTTTTTTTTTTGGGCGAAAAATTAAGTTTCCCCAATCTTCCCAGAACTCTGGATTCTGATAGAGGGCCATGAGACTTAGACCTGAGTGCAAAAATGGAGGCTCTAGCCCCTTCCAGAGCTGAGATATCGAAACTCAAAAATTCGGCCCGAAAAAAAAAACGACAGTGGTACCCCTTACGTTTTTTTTTTTTGGGCGAAAAATTAAGTTTCTCCAATCTTCCCAAAACTCTGGATTCTGATAGAGGGCCATGAGACCTAGACCTGAGTGCAAAAATGGAGGCTCTAGCCCCTTCCAGAGCTGAGATATCGGAACTCAAAAATTCGGCCCGAAAATAAAAAAACGACAGTGGTACCCCTTACGTTTTTTTTTTGGGCGAAAAATTAAGTTTCTCCAATCTTCCCAAAACTCTGGATTCTGATAGAGGGCCATGAGACTTAGACCTGAGTGCAAAAATGGAGGCTCTAGCCCTTCAGAGCTGAGATATCGAAACTCAAAAATTCAGCCCGAAAAAAAAACGACAGTGGTACCCCTTACGTTTTTTTTTTTTTGGGCGAAAAATTAAGTTTCTCCAATCTTCCCAAAACTCTGGATTCTGATAGAGGGCCATGAGACTTAGACCTGAGTGCAAAAATGGAGGCTCTAGACCCTTCCAGAGCTGAGATATCGAAACTCAGAAATTCGTAAAGAAAAAAAAACGACAGTGGTACCCCTTACGTTTTTTTTTTTGGGGGCAAAAAATTAAGTTTCTCCAATCTTCCCAAAACTCTGGATTCTGAAAGAGGGCTTAATTTTTCGCCCAAAAAAAAAAAAAAAAACGTAAGGGGTACCACTGTCGTTTTTTTTTTTCGGGCCGAATTTTTGAGTTTCGATATCTCAGCTCTGGAAAGGGCTAGAGCCTCCATTTTTGCACTCAGGTCTAAGTCTCATGGCCCTCTATCAGAATCCAGAGTTTTGGGAAGATTGGAGAAACTTAATTTTTTGCCCCAAAAAAAAAACGTAAGGGGTACCACTGTCGTTTTTTTTTTTGGCCTAATTTTTGAGTTTTGATATCTCAGCTCTGGAAGGGGCTAGAGCCTCCATTTTTGCACTCAGGTCTAAGTCTCATGGCCCTCTATCAGAATCCAGAGTTTTGGGAAGATTGGAGAAACTTAATTTTTCGCCCAAAAAAAAAAAAATGTAAGGGGTACCACTGTCGTTTTTTTTTCGGGCCGAATTTTTTAGTTTCGATATCTCAGCTCTGGAAGGGGCTAGAGCCTCCATTTTTGCACTCAGGTCTAAGTCTCATGGCCCTCTATCAGAATCCAGAGTTTTGGGAAGATTGGAGAAACTTAATTTTTCGCCCAAAAAAAAAAAAACGTAAGGGGTACCACTGTCGTTTTTTTTCGGGCCGAATTTTTGAGTTTCGATATCTCAGCTCTGGAAGGGGCTAGAGCCTCCATTTTTGCACTCAGGTCTAAGTCTCATGGCCCTCTATCAGAATCCAGAGTTTTGGGAAGATTGGAGAAACTTAATTTTTCGCCCAAAAAAAAAAACGTAAGGGGTACCACTGTCGTTTTTTTTTTTCGGGCCGAATTTTTGAGTTTCGATATCTCAGCTCTGGAAGGGGCTAGAGCCTCCATTTTTGCACTCAGGTCTAAGTCTCATGGCCCTCTATCAGAATCCAGAGTTTTTGGAAGATTGGAGAAACTTAATTTTTCGCCCAAAAAAAAAAACGTAAGGGGTACCACTGTCGTTTTTTTTTTCGGGCCGAATTTTTGAGTTTCGATATCTCAGCTCTGGAAGGGGCTAGAGCCTCCATTTTTGCACTCAGGTCTAAGTCTCATGGCCCTCTATCAGAATCCAGAGTTTTGGGAAGATTGGAGAAACTTAATTTTTCGCCCCAAAAAAAAAAAACGTAAGGGGTACCACTGTCGTTTTTTTTTCGGGCCGAATTTTTGAGTTTCGATATCTCAGCTCTGGAAGGGCTAGAGCCTCCATTTTTGCACTCAGGTCTAAGTCTCATGGCCCTCTATCAGAATCCAGAGTTTTGGGAAGATTGGAGAAACTTAATTTTTTGCCCAAAAAAAAAAAAACGTAAGGGGTACCACTGTCGTTTTTTTTTTCGGGCCGAATTTTTGAGTTTCGATATCTCAGCTCTGGAAGGGGCTAGAGCCTCCATTTTTGCACTCAGGTCTAAGTCTCATGGTTGGAGAAACTTAATTTTTCAGCCCAAAAAAAAAACCGTAAGGGGTACCACTGTCGTTTTTTTTTTCGGGCCTAATTTTTGAGTTTTGATATCTCAGCTCTGGAAGGGGCTAGAGCCTCCATTTTTGCACTCAGGTCTAAGTCTCATGGCCCTCTATCAGAATCCAGAGTTTTGGGAAGATTGGAGAAACTTAATTTTTTGCCCAAAAAAAAAAACGTAAGGGGTACCACTGTCGTTTTTTTTTCGGGCCGAATTTTGAGTTTCGATATCTCAGCTCTGGAAGGGGCTAGAGCCTCCATTTTTGCACTCAGGTCTAAGTCTCATGGCCCTCTATCAGAATCCAGAGTTTTGTGAAGATTGGAGAAACTTAATTTTTCGCCCAAAAAAAAAAACGTAAGGGGTACCACTGTCGTTTTTTTTTTCGGCCCGAATTTTTGAGTTTCGATATCTCAGCTCTGGAAGGGGCTAGAGCCTCCATTTTTGCACTCAGGTCTAAGTCTCATGGGTTTGGAAAACTTAATTTTTCGCCCCAAAAAAAAAAAAAACGTAAGTGGTACCACTGTCGTTTTTTTTTTTCGGGCCGAATTTTTGAGTTTCGATATCTCAGCTCTGGAAGGGCTAGAGCCTCCATTTTTGCACTCAGGTCTAAGTCTCATGGCCCTCTATCAGAATCCAGAGTTTTGGGAAGATTGGAGAAACTTAATTTTTTGCCCCCAAAAAAAAACGTAAGGGGTACCACTGTCGTTTTTTTTTTCGGGCCGAATTTTTGAGTTTCGATATCTCAGCTCTGGAAGGGGCTAGAGCCTCCATTTTTGCACTCAGGTCTAAGTCTCATGGCCCTCTATCAGAATCCAGAGTTTTGGGAAGATTGGAGAAACTTAATTTTTCGCCCAAAAAAAAAAACGTAGGGGTACCACTGTCGTTTTTTTTTTCGGGCCGAATTTTTTAGTTTCGATATCTCAGCTCTGGAAGGGGCTAGAGCCTCCATTTTTGCACTCAGGTCTAAGTCTCATGGCCCTCTATCAGAATCCAGAGTTTTGGGAAGATTGGAGAAACTTAATTTTTCGCCCCAAAAAAAAAAACGTAAGGGGTACCACTGTCGTTTTTTTTTTCGGGCCGAATTTTTGAGTTTCGATATCTCAGCTCTGGAAGGGGCTAGAGCCTCCATTTTTGCACTCAGGTCTAAGTCTCATGGCCCTCTATCAGAATCCAGAGTTTTGGGAAGATTGGAGAAACTTAATTTTTTCGCCCAAAAAAAAAAACGTAAGGGGTACCACTGTCGTTTTTTTTTTTCGGGCCGAATTTTTGAGTTTCGATATCTCAGCTCTGGAAGGGCTAGAGCCTCCATTTTTGCACTCAGGTCTAAGTCTCATGGCCTCTATCAGAATCCAGAGTTTTTGGAAGATTGGAGAAACTTAATTTTTCGCCCAAAAAAAAAAACGTAAGGGGTACCACTGTCGTTTTTTTTTTCGGGCCGAATTTTTGAGTTTTGATATCTCAGCTCTGGAAGGGGCTAGAGCCTCCATTTTTGCACTCAGGTCTAAGTCTCATGGCCCTCTATCAGAATCCAGAGTTTTGGAAGATTGGAGAAACTTAATTTTTGCCCCAAAAAAAAAAACGTAAGGGGTACCACTGTCGTTTTTTTTTTCGGGCCGAATTTTTGAGTTTCGATATCTCAGCTCTGGAAGGGGCTAGAGCCTCCATTTTTGCACTCAGGTCTAAGTCTCATGGCCCTCTATCAGAATCCAGAGTTTTGGAAGATTGGAGAAACTTAATTTTTCGCCCCAAAAAAAAAACGTAAGGGGTACCACTGTCGTTTTTTTTTTCGGGCCGAATTTTTGAGTTTCGATATCTCAGCTCTGGAAGGGGCTAGAGCCTCCATTTTTGCACTCAGGTCTAAGTCTCATGGCCCTCTATTCAGAATTTCCAGAGTTGTTGGGAAGATTTCGAAAAAAAAAAACGTAAGGGTACCACTGTCGTTTTTTTTTTCGGGCCGAATTTTTGAGTTTCGATATCTCAGCTCTGGAAGGGCTAGAGCCTCCATTTTTGCACTCAGGTCTAAGTCTCATTGGCCCTCTATCAGAATCCAGAGTTTGGGAAGATTGGAGAACTTAATTTTTCGCCCCAAAAAAAAAAAACGTAAGGGGTACCACTGTCGTTTTTTTTTTCGGGCGAATTTTTGAGTTTCGATATCTCAGCTCTGGAAGGGCTAGAGCCTCCATTTTTGCACTCAGGTCTAAGTCTCATGGCCCTCTATCAGAATCCAGAGTTTTGGGAAGATTGGAGAAACTTAATTTTTCGCCCAAAAAAAAAACGTAAGGGGTACCACTGTCGTTTTTTTTTCGGGCCGAATTTTTGAGTTTCGATATCTCTCAGCTCTGGAAGGGGCTAGAGCCTCCATTTTTGCACTCAGGTCTAAGTCTCATGGCCCTCTATCAGAATCCAGAGTTTTGGAAGATTGGAGAAACTTAATTTTTCGCCCAAAAAAAAAAAACGTAAGGGGTACCACTGTCGTTTTTTTTTTCGGGCCGAATTTTTGAGTTTCGATATCTCAGCTCTGGAAGGGCTAGAGCCTCCATTTTTGCACTCAGGTCTAAGTCTCATGGCCCTCTATCAGAATCCAGAGTTTTGGGAAGATTGGAGAAAATTAATTTTTCGCCCAAAAAAAAAAACGTAAGGGGTACCACTGTCGTTTTTTTTTTTCGGGCCGAATTTTTGAGTTTCGATATCTCAGCTCTGGAAGGGGCTAGAGCCCTCCATTTTTGCACTCAGGTCTAAGTCTCATGGCCCTCTATCAGAATCCAGAGTTTTGGGAAGATTGGAGAAACTTAATTTTTCGCCCAAAAAAAAAAAAACGTAAGGGGTACCACTGTCGTTTTTTTTTCGGGCCGAATTTTTTGAGTTTCGATATCTCAGCTCTGGAAGGGCTAGAGCCTCCATTTTTGCACTCAGGTCTAAGTCTCATGGCCCTCTATCAGAATCCAGAGTTTTGGGAAGATTGGAGAAACTTAATTTTTCGCCCAAAAAAAAAAAACGTAAGGGGTACCACTGTCGTTTTTTTTTTCGGGCCGAATTTTTGAGTTTCGATATCTCAGCTCTGGAAGGGGCTAGAGCCTCCATTTTTGCACTCAGGTCTAAGTCTCATGGCCCTCTATCAGAATCCAGAGTTTTGGGAAGATTGGAGAAACTTAATTTTTCGCCCCAAAAAAAAAAACGTAAGGGGTACCACCTGTCGTTTTTTTTTTCGGGCCGAATTTTTGAGTTTCGATATCTCAGCTCTGGAAGGGCTAGAGCCTCCATTTTTGCACTCCAAGGTCTAATGTCTCATGGTTGGAGAAACTTAATTTTTCGCCCAAACAAAAAAAAAAAAACGTAAGGGGTACCACTGTCGTTTTTTTTTTCGGGCCGAATTTTTGAGTTTCGATATCTCAGCTCTGGAAGGGCTAGAGCCTCCATTTTTTTGCACTCAGGTCTAAGTCTCATGGCCCTCTATCAATAACCAGAGTTTGGGAAGATTGGAGAAACTTAATTTTTCGCCCAAAAAAAAAAACGTAAGGGGTACCACTGTCGTTTTTTTTTTCGGGCCGAATTTTTGAGTTTCGATATCTCAGCTCTGGAAGGGCTAGAGCCTCCATTTTTGCACTCAGGTCTAAGTCTCATGGCCCTCTATCAGAATCCAGAGTTTTGGAAGATTGGAGAAACTTAATTTTTCGCCCCAAAAAAAAACGTAAGGGGTACCACTGTCGTTTTTTTTTTTTCGGCCGAATTTTTGAGTTTCGATATCTCAGCTCTGGAAGGGGGCTAGAGCCTCCATTTTTGCACTCAGGTCTAAGTCTCATGGCCCTCTATCAGAACCAGAGTTTGGGAAAGATTGGAGAAACTAATTTTTCCCCAAAAAAAAACGTAAAGGGGTACCACTGTCGTTTTTTTTTTTCGGGCGAATTTTTTTTTTCGAATTTTGATATCTCAGCTCTGGAAGGGGCTAGAGCCTCCATTTTTGCACTCAGGTCTAAGTCTCATGGCCTCTATCAGAATCCAGAGTTTTGGAAGATTGGAGAAACTTAATTTTTCGCCCAAAAAAAAAAAACGTAAGGGGTACCACTGTCGTTTTTTTTTTCGGGCCGAATTTTTTGAGTTCGATATCTCAGCTCTGGAAGGGGCTAGAGCCTCCATTTTTTGCACTCAGGTCTAAGTCTCATGGCCCCTATCAGAATCCAGAGTTTTGGGAAGA
>NW_024121732.1:3830712-3855761 GCF_016745375.1 Pimephales promelas
CTTTTATTCAATTCACTCCTCTGGTGGAAAGGCGGTGTGAGGGTGAAATGCAAAGCCAGAAAATATAATTTATCTCTTATGCAACTTGATGAATCTTCACTAGGTTGGTAAACTATTTATGAGTTGCACAGCTAAATTCTTTCATGCATTTCTTTCCTTCCTTGGCTTCATTCCCAAATCTAATTCGGCCACCAAACGTTATTAGCATTTTTTTCCTCCCTGTACAGAAATACATATTTTATGAAGCAAGCAAAGTCATTTAGTGATGCAGGTTTGCTATTGTGGAAAACAGAATCTAAGAAGATGAGAAGGGGAGGATAATTTATAGAATATCTGGCCAGATTGGCTTAGAGCAGTGGTTCCCAAACTGGGTGCTGCGGCACCCTGGGGTGCTGTGACAACTGGCTAGAGGTGCCGCAGAATCTCAGCTTTATTTTCCAATGTAAACAGCCTAAAATAACTATTGTACCGTAACGGATGTGTTTTTCCCTTAAATATAAAACGCAAGTGTAGAATGATATTTTTCAAATGTCTACAGGGGGTATGGATAAGACGTTTCAATATACTGGTATTAAATGCATTTTCTTAGAAACATTTCAAGTGTTTTTTTTTTTTTTTACCTCAAATGTCACGTCAACGCTGGAATTGCCCATTTTTTTTTTTACATTTATCCTCAACTAGTTTTGTGGTGTAGGTCTACATATTGTATAATGTTAACTTAAAATAATACTACAGTAATTTAAAGATGTGGTAGCATTAGATCTGGACAGGAAGGATAAATCTGGGAGTTGGAAGGGGTGTGTCTGGATTTTGCCTTCTCACACACATTTCTGTTTTATATCGCATGTCAGACGGCCATCATTTCTACTAAAGAAAATGACAAAAATAGTAACGCTCAGTAAATTGGATAAGTAACTTTAATCTGATTACTGGTTTGGAAATAGTAACGCATCAGATTACTTGTTACTGAAACAAAGTGTTCAGACTAGAGTAATGCCTTACTAAGTAATGCGTTACTTAGTAACGCTTAGCACCACTAATTGTATATATGTACATGTTTGTTTAGTTTAATTGGGTTGGGGTGCCGTGGAAAAACAAAAACACTACAAAGGGGTGCCATGCTTTCAAAAAGTTTGGGAACCACTGGCCTAGAGTGTAGTTTACTTCTCATTTTTTGAGGAAATAATACGTACTAAAAAGTACTTATTATCATTATTAGTGTTTATCAGATTTAATTGTGTAGAGATTAAGGAGTGATACATGACATAATATTCCTGTAAATAGGTTGAGATAAATGTTTTCATCACATTTATTTGTATGCCAACTTGTTTTTTTATTAATAATATTATCATCACTTGGCTAGCTCCACAACAAATTTAAACAAATGCAAACTTCTACTTTAAATGTCATTACCAGCGCAGAGCCTATATGCTTGGATGCTAAGGTTTACGACCTGAAACAGGCATCCGAGTTCCCAGACTAAAAAAAAAAAGTTGTTCGCCTTGCGCATCAGTCCTATAAAAACCTATCAAGGAGAGTGCTGCTATTTCTTTCCATATAAGACTATGAAAAATGATGGAAATTAGAGGACAGATAATCAAATACTAAAACAATCATTTAAAAAATGATACAATAATCTCAAGTCACTGTGGATTGGGGGCACTTAGCGAGAGGTTGAGTTGTGTCAGGTCGGTCACTGTCCTCTCCTCCATCAAGTCGGGCTCACGCCGCACTCCAGCGCTGCCATTGGGAACTCTAATGGCATTTATGTAATCAGCGCCGAGCATGGCATAAATCAGCCATCAGATCAGCCCGCAGACATCCAGCATCTATCAATCACTGTCACCCCAGCCCAGATGCTAAAGATCCGTCATGCTGTCACTGGCTCATTAAGTTTGCTAATTTACAGACACTACCCTACAGGAGATTGCTTTGCTTTGTTTCTCTTTTTTTCTTCTTGATTTTTTTGCTGCTCCCTTCCGAGGCTCACCAATGCTCTTATTTTTTGTTTGCCATCATGTATACAGTTACATCTAGGCATGACTTCTTTAGTATTTCTTTTGGTGGATTGGCCAAAGTTTTGTAATATGACTCGTGTGATGCTTAAAATGAGGCATGATCAGCAAATGTTGGAAAAATTCTTGCCTTTTTGCATTTCCTTGCCAAGCATAAGCTAAATGGGCCATGAAATGTAATCAATCAAAGCAGCATTTAATGCTGTAATCTAAATGGACACTGTTGTGATTACCACCTGCTCATATGCTGTCTGAGCACAAGTGACTGCATGATGGAAGTCTCATATGCACACATGTAACATTGTTTTTAATATAAACAACTTCTAAACCTTCCAAAGAAAGTAAAGGCAAAACCGAGTTTTTATCCTACACCTTTAATTGAGAACTTTAATTACTCAGAAATTACTGAAAGTCAAAGAAAACGAATCATTCTATAAGTTTAAAACTAGAAGTAGCTTCCTATGTCATTGGATATACTTCCCAATAAAATATACAATTCCAGAAAGTACAGCAATGAATGAAGGCATCATTCTCGCACTAAAACTCCTTGGCCATGTACTGTACAACAGACATGGTGAAAATTCAAACCAAATGTGAAGAAGAATACCAAAAACTTCTGATTAATGATCTGGACTACTCAAATCCCCCATTTATCATGATTCCTGGCCCGGCGACAAATGAGTGAAAATGAGAAGATTTGGAGACAAGTTGCTATATGAATAGAGCATCACAGCCACAGCGAAATTGACAAGTCATAAAGTAAGGTTTCACCATTCGGTGGGTTCAGAGATCTTTTCATGTAATAATCTTGGTAGACAAGATGAAATATTAAAAGAGCATTCGCGGTCACTATTGCAAATATGTAGATTTGATAAAGGTGCCAGAAGGTAATTAATACTGTCTGTCAGTAAAAAGAAGGAAATGTCATCATGCAGTGATGCGTCTCTAATGAATGGAAGCTCAGGTCTTCACTGTGATGCGTTAAGAAGTCATAAAGTGATTCAGGAGTTCCAGCATCTTCTTGTACTTTATCAGTGAACTCATATTTAATTTTATTGGACAATGAACACTTTTAATGAACCTTAATTCATGAGAAAATTTAACTATTTTAAAAGGTGGTAATTGTACGGAAACCTATGGTTTTTTGAGAAAATCCACCCCTAAACGTAACTTTAACTGCAGATCGCACAAACATATACAAATGAGATTGTGTGATTTCATACGAATTAGCCGCCAATTCACCAAAAACGGAAAATAGTTACAAATTGGCATGAACACATTGGAATGTTGAAACGTTCCTAACCCGACAGCTCATCATCAGAAAGATTATTTAAAATTCTCAAATTTTGTTACACTTAAAGCCCTGTTTTAAGATCGTTTCTGATTAAATAGAACGATTAAGATTAAAATATGGAAACATGCTTCTGTCCCGAAAATTTTCGGTTTCTGTGGTGGTTTTAAGATCATTTCAGAAACGTTCTTAAAACAGGGCTTTAAGCGTAAAATACCGAACTTGTCCTTTAAGATGATGAGGATAGTTAAGGCCTTTGCTTCCAGTCATTCAACCAACGTGTAGTCTTATAGGTTGCTCTAGTTGGTTGGCTAAATCAATAGAAACGAAATACAAAACTCTCAGCAAATCAATCACAGAGGCACACCTGTGTGAGCAAAGACAAGTGGACATGAACGCAATTAATCTGCGTATTTAAACAGGCCTCAGACAGGCACTGAATATCAAATAGGCCCACAATGAGAAGCAAACAGCACTCGGTGTCATCCTGGAATAGGCTTTCTTGTTCAGTGGTGTGGGTAATGAGTTTAAGGTTGAGTCTTTAATTGTTTTGTTTGAGGAGGCTCTAGTTATCGCTATGTAGGAATGAAGGAGCAGGGGGTTGTGGGATATTGATTTTCTTGTGGCGGGTGGCTGACGCTCCGCTATTTGCATTAGTTCTTAATCAACATCCCAGCTCAACGTCTGCTAGGAGAGAGAAAAATACAGAAAAAAAAAACTAGACTATCCAGAGAAAATTTATATTGCTAATATGTTGGTCTTTCATAGCTCAGGAGATTTAATGGAATCTCAGTTATTTTCCAACTTCGACTCGGGTATTCCCGGAATAAAAAATGGGATAAATGTTGGCAAGGAAAAATTGCCAATGAGACCTTTTTTAATGTCACAATTGTATCTTCCAGACAGTGATGAGTCTGAATCAATATATTTGCCAAGTTTTTAGAAGAACCTATAACCCATCACACACAGAATGTTCCCCTAAAGTTCCCGTATGGTTCCTATTTGGTTATATTTTTTGGGAACCAAATAAGAACGTTCTGGGTACGTTCCCTGTAGGTTATTTTAGGTTCTCCAAAAAGGAACATTCCCATAAAGTGTCCAGAACGTTCCCCTAACCTTAAGGGAACGTTACTTTTACGTTACCAATATAGGGAACGTTCTGGGAACCAAAATCTAATGTTCCCAGAACCTAAAATTGTTAGCTGGGAAGAGACAATGATACAATGTACAAGGATACAATATACAATGAATGTGATATAGTAAGTTGATATTGGAGCCACTCATGACAAATATTTGAGTGTTTAACTTGACTGCAGATTTTGTAAGCTTGCATTTAAATAATACAATATTTACAGTTTGTACGAAAAAGTATGTGATATGATTTTCAAAGATCTCAATAAATATCAATAAAAAAGAAAGAGAAGACCTCAGCAAATGTCTCCATTTGAGCTATCGTTGTCCAAGAAATTTTCTTTTTCTCATTAGTGATTTTTCTTTCCTATGAACAATAATATTGTTACATAAGCAACATAAGCAGGCTCACAATGAATTTAAACCTGAATTCAGAATTGGAACACATTCTATGGTTCTATGATTAAGATATGTTTCAATTCCATAGATTTTCCCTTAAAAATGCAGTGCAATGCAAAACAACAAAAAACTGGCTACTCAAAAGGCATAAAGAGTTGAACTTATAAAAGGAGGGGAAATGAGAATAAGAATAAACAGCACTTGCTTTTCATGCCAGTGATCAAACGTGTTGTACTCCGTACTGAGAAGGCCTTGGGGCGGCGTGTTTTTGTTTCAAGCTCCCTCCTCGTCCTTCTCTTCCTCTCTACTCCCTCTGGAATATTTGTTTGTTTGCATCTCAGAATTGATAAACGAAAGAGGGGGTGCAAGATATGGACGGGTGCAGTGACATGGAGAATACCAGGCAGGCAACATGGTGCGTGGCAGAGGTAATGAATTCTTTAGCTAAGCAGAAAAGCAAGGCGACACAGCTTGAGGATCAATTTTTAATAAGGAGCCTGGTTCTCCCAGGCAGCGCTAAAAAACAATATTTTAATCAGAGTCCTCCTGCCATTTCTCTTTTCACCATGTGATTAAGTCAGAGTTGGTGGATATGGTTCCTCGTATAGAGAATGGGAAGAGACCACTATAAGTGGTTCAATTACAGAGCCGGGCCATGGTCCCTAGTCCTGATTGTCACTTCTAGCTCATATGTTACATCATACATGTGCTGGAGGTGGTGAGTTATTGCCAGTGATAACAACCAAACAAGTGCCCCATTTTCTCATTTACAAAAATATGCCACTGTAATAATTATTAAAAAAAAAATATGACACTGTGTCTGATCGCTAGCATAATGCAACTGAACTTCCAGTTCTACGTCACAGTAAACAGAAACTGCAGAAGACGATTTGTATTATTTATGTATTTTGTCAGAAGTTACAATTAGTGACTGTTTGTGAAGAAACAATCATGTTGTCATTGTTTTATAAAACAAAGCTTTTAAATTGTCAATTTATGATGAAATTCAAACATTAATTGTCATTTTGACTTTCTTTAAAGGGATAGTTCACCCTATAATGAAAATTAAGTAATCATTTACTCACCCTAAAGACGTATGCTCCCGTTTCTTTTATGAACCACAAAGGGATAATTTAAAAAAATAAACAAATAAAAAATGTTCCGCTAGTGCTTGTCCCTATAATATTAGTGAATAGCAACCAGCATGAAGCTTCTTAAAAAGGACACACAATGATCCCATGCGACAAGTGTTTTGGGGGTTTATGATGGGGTTTGGTGAAACCAAAACGAAATTTAATGTATTATTTAACATAATTCATGACCTTAGCCGTTTGTATTGTCTTCTCGTTCGTGAGACTTTATAAGCACCACATTTCACGCCCAGAAAAAGCAAAGTTGTGAAATATCAAGATAAAAAAAAACAACAACAAAAAATAATATGAAATACAACCCATGTACCACCTTCTATAGAATATATCCATTGTGTTCTTCATTACAAGAAGTTATTGCATTCACATCTGTCAATCGTCATTCTGACAGTCATCAGACAAATGAAGTTCTGGTCAGCTGATATTGGACTTGCACACAGATACTGTATTTTGGGGGGATTTCTCGGCAGTGTATATAATTTTGTGTTTTTTTTAATCTTGATTTCTCACAACTTTTGAACAGATTGAACTCTGCGCTAATAGAGTCTCACGAATCACAAAAGACCAACACCCATGGTCAAGAATTTTGTTAAATAATACATTCAATTTCTGTGTGTTTTTCAACAAACTCCCACACAGTGATCATTCTGTGATACTTTTGCGTCTTTTTTAAAAAGTTTGATGCTGGTCACTATTCATTTAGTGAGATGTACGATCGCTATGTGTTTACCGATGAATACATACTCAGTTTGTAATAACACAATAACCATAATGCGTTTGTTCATTATAAACTTGGGATTATGAATTATATTGAGAACGTCGTACATAGAAAATATGCCGTAATGTACCCTGAGTGTAAACCTTGGCCACATTCATCGTAAAGTGTGCAAGCGTATTGCAAATATTAATACTGCCCTACAAAGGCAAAGTACAGTAACTACGCAAACAAAGAAACAGAGAAAAGGGCCTTTAAAGTTTTCATACCAGTCAGTCAAACAGGTTATGTGTAGAGTATGTGGTAATGCATCTACGAAACAGGACATAGTTTAACCCAGATATTTTTTCACAAGACAGAACACGTCATAAAGCCCATTACAAGTCTTAACTCATATTTGACCAAATGTGTATTTACTGCACTTTGCCTTTTGTAGGGCAGAATACAAAGGTTAATAAAATTTACACACTTCTTCTGGAGGTGCAGCAGGGACATGAATAGTTGGTTGGTTGCAGCAGGTACATGAATCAGCTTCTTAGCAAAACCAGCTTTATACTGATCCTCCTAACACAGTCTCATCCCAAAAAGTCATATAACTGACGTTTTGGGACGTATTTTGACCATACGTCAATATTCGCCTTTTTAGGGCCCCCTTAAACGTCGGTAGATGAGGTTATGGGATCCTAACTCTACCCCATACCTAAACCTAACCCTAAACCTAACCCGTCACCTAACTGACGTTAAAGGTAAAGCGTCAGTTGTATGACGGCCCGGGATCGCCATCTACCGACGTTTAAGGGGGCCCTAAAAAGGCTGATATTGACGTATGGTCAAAATACGTCCCAAAACGTCAGTTATATGACGTCTTGGGGTGAGACCGGGTTGATCCTCCTTTATAAAGCAGTCTGGGAAAAGATCCGTGAATCGTGCAAACATGAACGGATTGACGTTGCTCGTGGGGAATATTCCCTTCGAAAACAAAACTCAGCCACTGTGTCTTCAGCAGTTCGGATTTAGGAACATCAAAATGACTCTGTTCGTTATTACACCCAAGAACACAATCGCTTAGATGCCATTTTGCTCCAGCGTATCAACAATGACGGACTACTGTATGATGACAGCTTGCTCAGTGCGTGGATGTGTTGAAACACTGCTGTCAGTCAACAATCACGGGAGGGGCGTCCGTTTTATTGACGCCACATGATCGAACGGCTTGATTTGAGGCAGGAAAAAACATATAAGGAGATTAAAACAAAAACACTGGATAGATGTTTAGCATTATACGATGGTTGCCTACAGGCACTGCCAACAGTATTTCAGTACAATCAACTTGTAAAAGTGCATTATATGACTGCCAGTGTTGGGGAGTAGTTAACTACAAGTAGTGACGCTACTAACTTAACTACATTTTTCATTAGCTTGGCAGTAGCTCAGTTGCTTTTTAAACAGTGTAGCTTTTCCAGTAGGTAACTACTTTTTGCAGCAAGTAGCGATGTAGCGCGAGCAAAAGCTACATTGTGTTTGTCAAGCCTGTGCGAATCAGCACGATGCAAGGATATTCTTCTTCTTGTTAGATTAAAAACTAATTTTTACCATTACCACCACCTGTTGTTTAATCACGCATCTTGCGGCTAACGGTTCACTGACGTACAGAAGTGGGTTGACACACCCATATTATGATTATGTAGCAAGACGTGACGGCAGATTTGGAGGATGGAGAAACTACTAACTTTAATTACCCATGGCCTTATTTGTCCAAGTTCAATCGGTATTTTTGAGAAAATGTTCTTCATGCAATTTACGTTGGATGTATATTTTGTTCTTGCAATGCTGTAGGCTATTTGTTGCAATTTTACACTTTGACAAAACAGTCTGAGATATTTGAGTGTTGTGTGTAATAAAACAATATTCTTTGAAATCATAATTGTATTGCATTGTTTTAAACACTAAATATTTTACTTAAAACATTCTTCAGACACTTATTCAGTTATTTATAATCTACGTTGTTCAAAAAAGCAAAAGTGCTTTCAATGTAGCTAGCTACTTTTTGATAGTAACTTGTAGCTAACTACTTTTCCAAAAGGGTTGCTTGACTGTACTTTAACTACTTTAACTTACGAGTAGCTTGTCAAACTACAGTTTCAGAGTAGCTTCCCCAACACTGATGACCGCTTTAAGACACAATTGCAATTATGTCTAAAAAATATGTTTTATGATTTTATTAATGTCTTCAAATTCTGAAAGAAAAAAAGAGTCTTTAGTGTTGATTTTCTCAAACAAATTTTATTATTTTTATTAGAAAGAAGAGACTTCCCTTTTTCATAGTACATACAACTCAAATGTGTTTATGAACGAGCAATTGTGTTTTTTAAGACTGCGGGTAGAGATTATGGCACAGTGTCGATGGCCAAAGGAAGGGGATTATTTTGGGGATTCAGTGCAGCCCTGTGTATTATTAATTTATGTAAATCCATTTATTTCAGTTTGGATCCTCTCTTGAAATGCTCAAGGTTATATAAGTGTTTTATTACAAAATTGACCAGACGAATATTCTTCATTGCGATACAATGAAACGTTTAGGATAAGTATTTCAGTAAGTTTTTCCTTAAGTGCCTGGAGCGATTTAAAAAAAAAAAAAAAAAAAAAAAAAGTGTGATGGTGGAGTGCCTTCTGTCATGACCTGGTTTGATCTACCACAACTGCCCTGTTCAATCTGTGAAGATAAAACAAAAAAGAGCCAGATGTGGGAAAACACGTTATTAAATCACTGAAAAACAGCCCCACAGCCAAATCAAAAGGCCTGTATAAAGTTTGGCCTTGGAGAGAAAAGAGATCTTCAATTTCTCTGAGCTTTATTGACTGATGTCACTGCGATATGAAGGACGACCCACATTCGAGTGAATGTTTGTGTGCCCAGCTGGACCATAAAGTCCTATCACACTTGACTGCACAATGAAGAAATGGACGTCAGTCAACTTTCTGCAAAGACGCTCAATAAAGGACATGCTTTTAATTAAGTGAAGATACAATATAAAAGTTTATGAGTCTCTTTGAGAAGTGGGCGTTCTATTTTAAACGTCCAGTGAGAACAGAAAATAAATAAGAGGCGAGGAGAGAACGGAATAAACTAATTGCTTAACCTTATGAGATAATTTTATAAACATTTAATCCGCTCAAATAACAATGCCACAAAGCGCTTTGCATATGCACTACTTGAATGCTGCTGTCTTTATCTATTACATCAGTTTGCTTGGCCTGAGCTAAATATGATCCTGACTCAGAGGATGCATTGCTTCCTCTCTTTCTCTCTACTCCATTCCCTGTGTAATCCTCTCTTGCTGTAAAAGAGACACACATCTGTTTTTTTTTTTTTTGTAAATACAACAATTCTCTCTCCAATTTTCTGTAAAGCAGGGACACTGAAAATATGCCTTGTAAATGCTATTGTGACCTTGGAATTACAGCTTAAAGGCAAAATTAACAGCTTTATCACAAAAAAACACATGAAAAGTCTACCCTAGTAAAAAATATACTCAAATGTATTTGACATATATTTATTTTATGCTAAGTATACTACAAATACATTTGTATTTATGTACTTAATATAAACACCCTGCAATTTTACTGTTGATATACTAAATTGTTATACTTTAAGTTTGCTAAAGTAGAAAAACTTATTTTGTACTTAATGCACTTTAGTTATCCGTAAATAGTCCTGAAGTTCAACGAAAGATACACTTAAAGGGATAGTTCACCCAAAAATTCTGTCAGTAATTACTCACCCTTACTCACCAGTAATTGCTTTGTTCCAAATCCGTAAGACTTTTGTTCATCTTTGGAAAATAATATAGGACATTTTGATAATCTGAGAGCTTGAATACTCCATAGGATTTTATGTAATTTCATCCTACCGGCCAGAAAAGTTAGTAGAAACATCATTAAAATAGTCTACTGCAGGGACTCAACCTTAAGTTTATAAAGCGACGGAAAAAAAAATGTGCGCAAAAAAAATAAATAATAATAATGACTTTATTAAACTATTTACCTTCTTATGTGGTCCTCTGACGTGAGTTCACTAGATTGTCACCACGCATGTGTGAGAACTGAGAAGATGATGCAGATGGGTCTCGATGTAGCGTTTAAAATGGTGCTAAAGTGTGCATTTCCTGGATGTCCGAATCATGAGAAAAAGTAAAAGTGTCTTAGCAATGCAGCAAAACGAATGGCTTACCTTCCACACTTTCCCATAAAATGATCGTTCGTGAGCATCATCTTCTCAGTTCTCACGCATGCGTCGTGGTGCTCTCGTGATCTCACATCAGAGGCCCACACGGAAGAAAATGAATTGTTAAATACATTTATTTTAGTTTTTGTTTTTTTTGTGCACAAAAGGTGTTCTCGTCGCTTGATAAACTTAAGGTTGAGCCACTGTGGTCACTTGGACTATTTTAATGTTGTTATAACTAACTTATCTGGGCCGGCAGAATGAAATTACATAAAAGCCTATGAAGGAGTGAGCCAGCTCAGTGATTGCTGCTTTTCCTGCTCTTATCCATGCTATGCTGCATGGATGCACAGGGAGTTCTCGCCCAGAACGGCAATCCAAACTGTATGCTAATTGCCAATCATATTTGACGATAATGGTCCTGACAGAACTATCTTAAATTTTTAATATTAAGAAATGTACATCGTGCAATAAAGAAGTGCTCCAAATAAAGTATGTCAGGATACATGTTAATGGATTTGTAGTATAATTAAATGTTTTGATATATATATATATATATATATATATATATATGAAGAGTTCAGATGCAAAAGCCTCTAAATGCCATTTGAAATTTTCTTCTTTAATGATGATTTTTGTCAAGCTTGTATATTTAAGTTCAGTTATTTCACTTAAATGGCAATGATAATTACCTATTAATTGTTATTTAAGTGAAATTACTGAACTTGAATATACAAGTTTGACAAAAATCGTCATTAAAGAAGAAAATTTCAAATGGCATTTAGAGGCTTTTGCATCTGAACTCTTCATATGTATATATATATATATATATATATATATATATATATATATTGTATTTTCACTAGGGTAGTTTAAATTTTGTGAGTGTTTAAATTTGGGAGTCTTCATTCCAAATTCAACGCAGGGATTGCGTGAATAAATCAGAAGGGGCTTAACCCTTATGTGCTGTTGTGGCTTTTTTCAGCCACTAAGGGGTATTTTTTTAGTCTTAATTTGGCCATAACTTTTTCCTTGTTTCAGCAAATGGAATGATTTTTGGTGACAAATCTTATTTTGACACATATTTTGGGAAAATGCTTTGAAATTTTTCAAAAACTCAACAGTACACTCTGGGCAAATTCACTACCCTTTCGTTATGTTCGTTATGTACCCTCACGTTGCCTGTGGGATGATCGCAGTGGTCGTGCGATTTTCAGAACCACCATGTCCCTCTCAAGATTCTCCCAGTCCACCCAGATCCAGGATCATCTGAATCCTCCTCATCTTCAGTGGAAGCATGAGATGATGATGAGGGTGCCACATCCAAACCAGGATCTGACTGTCCTGAGTCTGCGGTCAGAGTGAGAAGACAATACCTCCTGCAGCTCGCTGGAGGGGTCAGACTGCATAATCATCTCTAAATCTTCACTACAAGTCAAGCCCTTTCTCATGTTGCTTGCAGCTCTTCTCACCATATGACAAGCGTTTATATCCACTTGCTTTGTTTTTGTTTAGTCTGCATTTCTCACCATCAAAAGGCAGCAGATGCATAAATACACTTACTTTGTTTTTGTTTACTCCATGTAGTTTTGAGAGCTGAAGTGTATATTTTTATTTTCTCAGACGCATCAAGGTGAGTTCTCACACTCTCTCACACACTCACGCACACACACACATACTGTATACACACTGTAATATGCTATTATACTCCATGTAAAAGCCAGAAACTAAGCTTTTTTTTGCACAGGCCTGTTTAAAGGGTTAAATAGTTCCACCTGGTTATCAACAGTAAAAATTACAAATTTTACCTCTTCCCAACAGGGAAAACCATCAACAATCAAAAATGCATGATTTTATGGTGTCATGGCTTTGCAATCAAAAAATGTGGTTATAATGGAAGTCAATGGGGCAAAAACAGCCACGAACAGTAAATGAGGGAGAAAAAGTTAAAATCTGATGCTACACAAAAACTAACAATGCATCAAAACCAATGTTGTTTCTAATCTTTGACATGTCCAAGACTGTGATAAAAGGTTAAAAAAAATCCAGTCCACAATCATATTTATATTGAAAATAAGTAATTTTGTGTTTTTTTCCCCCAAATCAGTGACATCATTTATGAATTTGGCAATTAAAGAGTTAAAATCCTGAATTTTTAAAAAAAAAATTAGTAGTTTTGATCAGGACTGAGGTCGGTTAATAGAGTTATGCAAAAAAATGTGAAAACAATATTTATCTGATACATTTTTACAGCAGTTTAAAGTAGTGGCTTTTTTCAGCCACGAACATAACGAAAGGGTAGTGAATTTGAACTATCCAATCTCAGAAGATTATAATAAAGGAGTCATTATGCAAATCCTTTAATTTGCATGTGAACTACCCATGAACATTTTCAATTCAGATAGAAGGGTTATATGTCGCCATTTAATCACACATTTCTGCCATTTCTATCTCACCAAATAAATGAGTATCTTGATCCTGTCTTTTTCTCCACAGTAATATCAATTTTGTGATTGTGGGGAAAAAGTATTCTTACATGAATCTATGACCTTTACATGCTTCAGTATGAAAAATCTAATCTGATCACCAGTATCACACAAAAACTATTCACACCATATCAGATGCCAAATTTGTGTCGTTATCTGCGAAAAGATGTATACATTGTCATAATGTTTTTGGCAGCTAACTGTCACTGCAGCCCAGAAAAAAACTAAGTTAAATGACACAGGCTAAACGGCACACCTTCTTGGTCTTTTTCTCTAAAACAACTTATTGGCTAGTTGGATAGTTAACACAGCTGCTAGGTGACTTTTTGTGGGGACACAAGCCTTAACAAAATGTAATGCTGCAAAATTGGCCTACATTTATAAATATCTCAATATCTCAGCTCTGGAAGGGTCTAAAAAATAAGTTTCTCCAATCTTCTTGAAACTCTGGATTCTGATAGAGGGCCATGGGACTTAGACCTGAGTGCAAAAATGGAGGATCTAGACCCTTCCAGAGCTGAGATATTGAGATATTTACAATGGCTTAAATGCTACGTGGGATCTCAATATCTCAGCTCTGGAAGGGTCTAAAGCCTCCATTTTGCACTCAGTTCTAAGTCCCAAGGCCCTCTATCAGAATCCAGAGTTTCAAAAAGATCAGAGAAACTCAAAATTTCGACCCCCATCGTTTTTTTTTTTTTGTTTTTTTTTTTTGGTGCGAAAAAATAAGTTTCTCCAATCTTCTTGAAACTCTGGATTCTGATAGAGGGCCATGAGACTTAAACCTGAGTGCAAAAATGGAGGCTCTAGCCCCTTCCAGAGCTGAGATATCGAAACTCAAAAATTCGGCCCGAAAAAAAAAACGACAGTGGTACCCCTTACGTTTTTTTTTTTTTTTGGGCGAAAAATTAAGTTTTCCCCAATCTTCCAGAACTCTGGATTCTGATAGAGGGCCATGAGACTTAGACCTGAGTGCAAAAATGGAGGCTCTAGCCCCTTCCAGAGCTGAGATATCGAAACTCAAAATTCGGCCGAAAAAAAAAACGACAGTGGTACCCCTTACGTTTTTTTTTTGGGCGAAAAATTAAGTTTCTCCAATCTTCCCAAAACTCTGGATTCTGATAGAGGGCCATGAGACTTAGACCTGAGTGCAAAAATGGAGGCTCTAGCCCTTCCAGAGCTGAGATATCGAAACTCAAAAATTCGGCCCGAAAAAAAAAACGACAGTGGTACCCCTTACGTTTTTTTTTTTTTTGGGCGAAAAATTAAGTTTCTCCAATCTTCCAAAACTCTGGATTCTGATAGAGGGCCATGAGACTTAGACCTGAGTGCAAAAATGGAGGCTCTAGACCCTTCCAGAGCTGAGATATCGAAACTCAGAAATTTCGAAAAGAAAATTTTTTTTTTTTCGGCCGAATTTTTTGAGTTTGATATCTCAGCTCTGGAAGGGGCTAGAGCCTCATTTTTGCACTCAGGTCTAAGTCTCATGGCCCTCTATCAGAATCCAGAGTTTTGGGAAGATTGGAGAAACTTAATTTTTCGCCCAAAAAAAAAAAAAGTAAGGGGTACCACTGTCGTTTTTTTTTTCGGGCCGAATTTTTGAGTTTCGATATCTCAGCTCTGGAAGGGGCTAGAGCCTCCATTTTTGCACTCAGGTCTAAGTCTCATGGCCCTCTATCAGAATCCAGAGTTTTGGGAAGATTGGAGAAACTTAATTTTTCGCCCAAAAAAAAAAAACGTAAGGGGTACCACTGTCGTTTTTTTTTTCGGGCCGAATTTTTGAGTTTCGATATCTCAGCTCTGGAAGGGGCTAGAGCCTCCATTTTTGCACTCAGGTCTAAGTCTCATGGCCCTCTATCAGAATCCAGAGTTTTGGGAAGATTGGAGAAACTTAATTTTTCGCCCAAAAAAAAAAACGTAAGGGGTACCACTGTCGTTTTTTTTTTCGGGCCGAATTTTTGAGTTTCGATATCTCAGCTCTGGAAGGGGCTAGAGCCTCCATTTTTGCACTCAGGTCTAAGTCTCATGGCCCTCTATCAGAATCCAGAGTTTTGGGAAGATTGGAGAAACTTAATTTTTCGCCCAAAAAAAAAAAACGTAAGGGGTACCACTGTCGTTTTTTTTTCGGGCCGAATTTTTGAGTTTCGATATCTCAGCTCTGGAAGGGGCTAGAGCCTCCATTTTTGCACTCAGGTCTAAGTCTCATGGCCCTCTATCAGAATCCAGAGTTTTGGGAAGATTGGAGAAACTTAATTTTTCGCCCAAAAAAAAAAACGTAAGGGGTACCACTGTCGTTTTTTTTTTTCGGGCCGAATTTTTGAGTTTCGATATCTCAGCTCTGGAAGGGGCTAGAGCCTCCATTTTTGCACTCAGGTCTAAGTCTCATGGCCCTCTATCAGAATCCAGAGTTTTGGGAAGATTGGAGAAACTTAATTTTTCGCCAAAAAAAAAAAACGTAAGGGGTACCACTGTCGTTTTTTTTTCGGGCCGAATTTTTGAGTTTCGATATCTCAGCTCTGGAAGGGGCTAGAGCCTCCATTTTTGCACTCAGGTCTAAGTCTCATGGCCCTCTATCAGAATCCAGAGTTTTGGGAAGATTGGAGAAACTTAATTTTTCGCCCAAAAAAAAAAAACGTAAGGGGTACCACTGTCGTTTTTTTTTCGGGCCGAATTTTTGAGTTTCGATATCTCAGCTCTGGAAGGGGCTAGAGCCTCCATTTTTGCACTCAGGTCTAAGTCTCATGGCCCTCTATCAGAATCCAGAGTTTTGGGAAGATTGGAGAAACTTAATTTTTCGCCAAAAAAAAAAAACGTAAGGGGTACCACTGTCGTTTTTTTTTTCGGGCCGAATTTTTGAGTTTCGATATCTCAGCTCTGGAAGGGGCTAGAGCCTCCATTTTTGCACTCAGGTCTAAGTCTCATGGTTGGAGAAACTTAATTTTTCGCCCAAAAAAAAAAACGTAAGGGGTACCACTGTCGTTTTTTTTTCGGGCCGAATTTTTGAGTTTCGATATCTCAGCTCTGGAAGGGGCTAGAGCCTCCATTTTTGCACTCAGGTCTAAGTCTCATGGCCCTCTATCAGAATCCAGAGTTTTGGGAAGATTGGAGAAACTTAATTTTTCGCCCAAAAAAAAAAACGTAAGGGGTACCACTGTCGTTTTTTTTTCGGGCCGAATTTTTGAGTTTCGATATCTCAGCTCTGGAAGGGGCTAGAGCCTCCATTTTTGCACTCAGGTCTAAGTCTCATGGCCCTCTATCAGAATCCAGAGTTTTGGAAGATTGGAGAAACTTAATTTTTCGCCCAAAAAAAAAAACGTAAGGGGTACCACTGTCGTTTTTTTTTTCGGGCCGAATTTTTGAGTTTCGATATCTCAGCTCTGGAAGGGGCTAGAGCCTCCATTTTTGCACTCAGGTCTAAGTCTCATGGGAAGTTGGAGAAACTTAATTTTTCGCCCAAAAAAAAAAAACGTAAGGGGTACCACTGTCGTTTTTTTTTCGGGCCGAATTTTTGAGTTTCGATATCTCAGCTCTGAAAGGGCTAGAGCCTCCATTTTTGCACTCAGGTCTAAGTCTCATGGCCCTCTATCAGAATCCAGAGTTTTGGGAAGATTGGAGAAACTTAATTTTTCGCCCAAAAAAAAAAAACGTAAGGGGTACCACTGTCGTTTTTTTTTTCGGGCCGAATTTTTGAGTTTCGATATCTCAGCTCTGGAAGGGGCTAGAGCCTCCATTTTTGCACTCAGGTCTAAGTCTCATGGTTGGAGAAACTTAATTTTTCGCCCAAAAAAAAAAACGTAAGGGGTACCACTGTCGTTTTTTTTTTCGGGCCGAATTTTTGAGTTTCGATATCTCAGCTCTGGAAAGGGCTAGAGCCTCCATTTTTGCACTCAGGTCTAAGTCTCATGGCCCTCTATCAGAATCCAGAGTTTTGGGAAGATTGGAGAAACTTAATTTTTCGCCCAAAAAAAAAAACGTAAGGGGTACCACTGTCGTTTTTTTTTTCGGGCCGAATTTTTGAGTTTCGATATCTCAGCTCTGGAAGGGGCTAGAGCCTCCATTTTTGCACTCAGGTCTAAGTCTCATGGCCCTCTATCAGAATCCAGAGTTTTGGGAAGATTGGAGAAACTTAATTTTTCGCCCAAAAAAAAAACGTAAGGGGTACCACTGTCGTTTTTTTTTTCGGGCCGAATTTTTGAGTTTCGATATCTCAGCTCTGGAAGGGGCTAGAGCCTCCATTTTTGCACTCAGGTCTAAGTCTCATGAGTTGGAGAAACTTAATTTTTCGCCCAAAAAAAAAAAACGTAAGGGGTACCACTGTCGTTTTTTTTTTCGGGCCGAATTTTTGAGTTTCGATATCTCAGCTCTGGAAGGGGCTAGAGCCTCCATTTTTGCACTCAGGTCTAAGTCTCATGGCCCTCTATCAGAATCCAGAGTTTTGGGAAGATTGGAGAAACTTAATTTTTCGCCCAAAAAAAAAAACGTAAGGGGTACCACTGTCGTTTTTTTTTTCGGGCCGAATTTTTGAGTTTCGATATCTCAGCTCTGGAAGGGGCTAGAGCCTCCATTTTTGCACTCAGGTCTAAGTCTCTCATGAAGATTGGAGAAACTTAATTTTTCGCCCAAAAAAAAAACGTAAGGGGTACCACTGTCGTTTTTTTTTTCGGGCCGAATTTTTGAGTTTCGATATCTCAGCTCTGGAAGGGGCTAGAGCCTCCATTTTTGCACTCAGGTCTAAGTCTCATGGCCCTCTATCAGAATCCAGAGTTTTGGGAAGATTGGAGAAACTTAATTTTTCGCCCAAAAAAAAAAACGTAAGGGGTACCACTGTCGTTTTTTTTTCGGGCCGAATTTTTGAGTTTCGATATCTCAGCTCTGGAAGGGGCTAGAGCCTCCATTTTTGCACTCAGGTCTAAGTCTCATGGCCCTCTATCAGAATCCAGAGTTTTGGAAGATTGGAGAAACTTAATTTTTCGCCCAAAAAAAAAAACGTAAGGGGTACCACTGTCGTTTTTTTTTTTCGGGCCGAATTTTTGAGTTTCGATATCTCAGCTCTGGAAGGGGCTAGAGCCTCCATTTTTGCACTCAGGTCTCTAAGTCTCATGGTTGGAGAAACTTAATTTTTCGCCCCAAAAAAAAAAACGTAAGGGGTACCACTGTCGTTTTTTTTTTCGGGCCGAATTTTTGAGTTTCGATATCTCAGCTCTGGAAGGGGCTAGAGCCTCCATTTTTGCACTCAGGTCTAAGTCTCATGGCCCTCTATCAGAATCCAGAGTTTTGGGAAGATTGGAGAAACTTAATTTTTCGCCCCAAAAAAAAACGTAAGGGGTACCACTGTCGTTTTTTTTTTCGGGCCGAATTTTTGAGTTTCGATATCTCAGCTCTGGAAGGGGCTAGAGCCTCCATTTTTGCACTCAGGTCTAAGTCTCATGGCCCTCTATCAGAATCCAGAGTTTTGGGAAGATTGGAGAAACTTAATTTTTCGCCCAAAAAAAAAAACGTAAGGGGTACCACTGTCGTTTTTTTTTCGGGCCGAATTTTTGAGTTTCGATATCTCAGCTCTGGGGGCTAGAGCCTCCATTTTTGCACTCAGGTCTAAGTCTCATGGCCCTCTATCAGAATCCAGAGTTTTGGAAGATTGGAGAAACTTAATTTTTCGCCCCAAAAAAAAAAACGTAAGGGGTACCACTGTCGTTTTTTTTTTCGGGCCGAATTTTTGAGTTTCGATATCTCAGCTCTGGAAGGGGCTAGAGCCTCCATTTTTGCACTCAGGTCTAAGTCTCATGGCCCTCTATCAGAATCCAGAGTTTTGGGAAGATTGGAGAAACTTAATTTTTCGCCCAAAAAAAAAAACGTAAGGGGTACCACTGTCGTTTTTTTTTTCGGGCCGAATTTTTGAGTTTCGATATCTCAGCTCTGGAAGGGGCTAGAGCCTCCATTTTTGCACTCAGGTCTAAGTCTCATGGCCCTCTATCAGAATCCAGAGTTTTGGGAAGATTGGAGAAACTTAATTTTTCGCCCAAAAAAAAAAAACGTAAGGGGTACCACTGTCGTTTTTTTTTCGGGCCGAATTTTTGAGTTTCGATATCTCAGCTCTGGAAGGGGCTAGAGCCTCCATTTTTGCACTCAGGTCTAAGTCTCATGGCCCTCTATCAGAATCCAGAGTTTTGGGAAGATTGGAGAAACTTAATTTTTCGCCAAAAAAAAAAAACGTAAGGGGTACCACTGTCGTTTTTTTTTTCGGGCCGAATTTTTGAGTTTCGATATCTCAGCTCTGGAAGGGGCTAGAGCCTCCATTTTTGCACTCAGGTCTAAGTCTCATGGCCCTCTATCAGAATCCAGAGTTTTGGGAAGATTGGAGAAACTTAATTTTTCGCCCCAAAAAAAAAACGTAAGGGGTACCACTGTCGTTTTTTTTTCGGGCCGAATTTTTGAGTTTCGATATCTCAGCTCTGGAAGGGGCTAGAGCCTCCATTTTTGCACTCAGGTCTAAGTCTCATGGCCCTCTATCAGAATCCAGAGTTTTGGGAAGATTGGAGAAACTTAATTTTTCGCCCCCAAAAAAAAAACGTAAGGGGTACCACTGTCGTTTTTTTTTCGGGCCGAATTTTTGAGTTTCGATATCTCAGCTCTGGAAGGGGCTAGAGCCTCCATTTTTGCACTCAGGTCTAAGTCTCATGGCCCTCTATCAGAATTTGGGAAGATTGGAGAAACTTAATTTTTCGCCCAAAAAAAAAAAACGTAAGGGGTACCACTGTCGTTTTTTTTTCGGGCCGAATTTTTGAGTTTCGATATCTCAGCTCTGGAAGGGGCTAGAGCCTCCATTTTTGCACTCAGGTCTAAGTCTCATGGCCCTCTATCAGAATTTGGGAAGATTGGAGAAACTTAATTTTTCGCCCAAAAAAAAAACGTAAGGGGTACCACTGTCGTTTTTTTTTTCGGGCCGAATTTTTGAGTTTCGATATCTCAGCTCTGGAAGGGGCTAGAGCCTCCATTTTTGCACTCAGGTCTAAGTCTCATGGCCCTCTATCAGAATCCAGAGTTTTGGGAAGATTGGAGAAACTTAATTTTTCGCCCCAAAAAAAAAACGTAAGGGGTACCACTGTCGTTTTTTTTTCGGGCCGAATTTTTGAGTTTCGATATCTCAGCTCTGGAAGGGGCTAGAGCCTCCATTTTTGCACTCAGGTCTAAGTCTCATGGCCCTCTATCAGAATTTGGGAAGATTGGAGAAACTTAATTTTTCGCCCAAAAAAAAAAACGTAAGGGGTACCACTGTCGTTTTTTTTTTCGGGCCGAATTTTTGAGTTTCGATATCTCAGCTCTGGAAGGGGCTAGAGCCTCCATTTTTGCACTCAGGTCTAAGTCTCATGGCCCTCTATCAGAATTTGGGAAGATTGGAGAAACTTAATTTTTCGCCCAAAAAAAAAAACGTAAGGGGTACCACTGTCGTTTTTTTTTTCGGGCCGAATTTTTGAGTTTCGATATCTCAGCTCTGGAAGGGGCTAGAGCCTCCATTTTTGCACTCAGGTCTAAGTCTCATGGCCCTCTATCAGAATCCAGAGTTTTGGGAAGATTGGAGAAACTTAATTTTTCGCCCAAAAAAAAAAAACGTAAGGGGTACCACTGTCGTTTTTTTTTTCGGGCCGAATTTTTGAGTTTCGATATCTCAGCTCTGGAAGGGGCTAGAGCCTCCATTTTTGCACTCAGGTCTAAGTCTCATGGCCCTCTATCAGAATCCAGAGTTTTGGGAAGATTGGAGAAACTTAATTTTTCGCCCCAAAAAAAAAACGTAAGGGGTACCACTGTCGTTTTTTTTTCGGGCCGAATTTTTGAGTTTCGATATCTCAGCTCTGGAAGGGCTAGAGCCTCCATTTTTGCACTCAGGTCTAAGTCTCATGGCCCTCTATCAGAATCCAGAGTTTTGGGAAGATTGGAGAAACTTAATTTTTCGCCCCAAAAAAAAAACGTAAGGGGTACCACTGTCGTTTTTTTTTTCGGGCCGAATTTTTGAGTTTCGATATCTCAGCTCTGGAAGGGGCTAGAGCCTCCATTTTTGCACTCAGGTCTAAGTCTCATGGCCCTCTATCAGAATTTGGGAAGATTGGAGAAACTTAATTTTTCGCCCAAAAAAAAAAAACGTAAGGGGTACCACTGTCGTTTTTTTTTCGGGCCGAATTTTTGAGTTTCGATATCTCAGCTCTGGAAGGGGCTAGAGCCTCCATTTTTGCACTCAGGTCTAAGTCTCATGGCCCTCTATCAGAATTTGGGAAGATTGGAGAAACTTAATTTTTCGCCCAAAAAAAAAAACGTAAGGGGTACCACTGTCGTTTTTTTTTTCGGGCCGAATTTTTGAGTTTCGATATCTCAGCTCTGGAAGGGGCTAGAGCCTCCATTTTTGCACTCAGGTCTAAGTCTCATGGCCCTCTATCAGAATTTGGGAAGATTGGAGAAACTTAATTTTTCGCCAAAAAAAAAAAACGTAAGGGGTACCACTGTCGTTTTTTTTTCGGGCCGAATTTTTGAGTTTCGATATCTCAGCTCTGGAAGGGGCTAGAGCCTCCATTTTTGCACTCAGGTCTAAGTCTCATGGCCCTCTATCAGAATTTGGGAAGATTGGAGAAACTTAATTTTTCGCCCAAAAAAAAACGTAAGGGGTACCACTGTCGTTTTTTTTTTCGGGCCGAATTTTTGAGTTTCGATATCTCAGCTCTGGAAGGGGCTAGAGCCTCCATTTTTGCACTCAGGTCTAAGTCTCATGGCCCTCTATCAGATTTTGGGAAGATTGGAGAAACTTAATTTTTCGCCCAAAAAAAAAAAACGTAAGGGGTACCACTGTCGTTTTTTTTTTCGGGCCGAATTTTTGAGTTTCGATATCTCAGCTCTGGAAGGGGCTAGAGCCTCCATTTTTGCACTCAGGTCTAAGTCTCATGGCCCTCTATCAGAATTTGGGAAGATTGGAGAAACTTAATTTTTCGCCCAAAAAAAAAAACGTAAGGGGTACCACTGTCGTTTTTTTTTTCGGGCCGAATTTTTGAGTTTCGATATCTCAGCTCTGGAAGGGGCTAGAGCCTCCATTTTTGCACTCAGGTCTAAGTCTCATGGCCCTCTATCAGAATTTGGAAGATTGGAGAAACTTAATTTTTCGCCCAAAAAAAAAAACGTAAGGGGTACCACTGTCGTTTTTTTTTCGGGCCGAATTTTTGAGTTTCGATATCTCAGCTCTGGAAGGGGCTAGAGCCTCCATTTTTGCACTCAGGTCTAAGTCTCATGGCCCTCTATCAGAATTTGGGAAGATTGGAGAAACTTAATTTTTCGCCCAAAAAAAAAAAACGTAAGGGGTACCACTGTCGTTTTTTTTTCGGGCCGAATTTTTGAGTTTCGATATCTCAGCTCTGGAAGGGGCTAGAGCCTCCATTTTTGCACTCAGGTCTAAGTCTCATGGCCCTCTATCAGAATTTGGGAAGATTGGAGAAACTTAATTTTTCGCCCAAAAAAAAAAAAACGTAAGGGGTACCACTGTCGTTTTTTTTTTTCGGGCCGAATTTTTGAGTTTCGATATCTCAGCTCTGGAAGGGGCTAGAGCCTCCATTTTTGCACTCAGGTCTAAGTCTCATGGCCCTCTATCAGAATCCAGAGTTTGGGAAGATTGGAGAAACTTAATTTTTCGCCCAAAAAAAAAAAACGTAAGGGGTACCACTGTCGTTTTTTTTCGGGCCGAATTTTTGAGTTTCGATATCTCAGCTCTGGAAGGGGCTAGAGCCTCCATTTTTGCACTCAGGTCTAAGTCTCATGGCCCTCTATCAGAATTTGGGAAGATTGGAGAAACTTAATTTTTCGCCCAAAAAAAAAAAAAATAAGGGGTACCACTGTCGTTTTTTTTTCGGGCCGAATTTTTGAGTTTCGATATCTCAGCTCTGGAAGGGGCTAGAGCCTCCATTTTTGCACTCAGGTCTAAGTCTCATGGCCCTCTATCAGAATTTGGGAAGATTGGAGAAACTTAATTTTTCGCCCAAAAAAAAAACGTAAGGGGTACCACTGTCGTTTTTTTTTTCGGGCCGAATTTTTGAGTTTCGATATCTCAGCTCTGGAAGGGCTAGAGCCTCCATTTTTTGCACTCAGGTCTAAGTCTCATGGCCCTCTATCAGAATTTGGGAAGATTGGAGAAACTTAATTTTTCGCCCCAAAAAAAAAACGTAAGGGGTACCACTGTCGTTTTTTTTTCGGGCCGAATTTTTGAGTTTCGATATCTCAGCTCTGGAAGGGGCTAGAGCCTCCATTTTTGCACTCAGGTCTAAGTCTCATGGCCCTCTATCAGAATTTGGGAAGATTGGAGAAACTTAATTTTTCGCCCAAAAAAAAAACGTAAGGGGTACCACTGTCGTTTTTTTTTTCGGGCCGAATTTTTGAGTTTCGATATCTCAGCTCTGGAAGGGGCTAGAGCCTCCATTTTTGCACTCAGGTCTAAGTCTCATGGCCCTCTATCAGAATTTGGGAAGATTGGAGAAACTTAATTTTTCGCCCAAAAAAAAAAACGTAAGGGGTACCACTGTCGTTTTTTTTTTCGGGCCGAATTTTTGAGTTTCGATATCTCAGCTCTGGAAGGGGCTAGAGCCTCCATTTTTGCACTCAGGTCTAAGTCTCATGGCCCTCTATCAGAATTTTGGGAAGATTGGAGAAACTTAATTTTTCGCCCAAAAAAAAAAAACGTAAGGGGTACCACTGTCGTTTTTTTTTCGGGCCGAATTTTTGAGTTTCGATATCTCAGCTCTGGAAGGGGCTAGAGCCTCCATTTTTGCACTCAGGTCTAAGTCTCATGGCCCTCTATCAGAATTTGGGAAGATTGGAGAAACTTAATTTTTCGCCAAAAAAAAAAACGTAAGGGGTACCACTGTCGTTTTTTTTTTTCGGGCCGAATTTTTGAGTTTCGATATCTCAGCTCTGGAAGGGGCTAGAGCCTCCATTTTTGCACTCAGGTCTAAGTCTCATGGCCCTCTATCAGAATTTGGGAAGATTGGAGAAACTTAATTTTTCGCCCAAAAAAAAAACGTAAGGGGTACCACTGTCGTTTTTTTTTTCGGGCCGAATTTTTTGAGTTTCGATATCTCAGCTCTGGAAGGGGCTAGAGCCTCCATTTTTGCACTCAGGTCTAAGTCTCATGGCCCTCTATCAGAATTTGGGAAGATTGGAGAAACTTAATTTTTCGCCCAAAAAAAAAAACGTAAGGGGTACCACTGTCGTTTTTTTTTCGGGCCGAATTTTTGAGTTTCGATATCTCAGCTCTGGAAGGGGCTAGAGCCTCCATTTTTGCACTCAGGTCTAAGTCTCATGGCCCTCTATCAGAATTTGGGAAGATTGGAGAAACTTAATTTTTCGCCCAAAAAAAAAACGTAAGGGTACCACTGTCGTTTTTTTTTTTCGGGCCGAATTTTTGAGTTTCGATATCTCAGCTCTGGAAGGGGCTAGAGCCTCCATTTTTGCACTCAGGTCTAAGTCTCATGGCCCTCTATCAGAATTTGGAAGATTGGAGAAACTTAATTTTTCGCCAAAAAAAAAAACGTAAGGGTACCACTGTCGTTTTTTTTCGGGCCGAATTTTTGAGTTTCGATATCTCAGCTCTGGAAGGGGCTAGAGCCTCCATTTTT